>CAWUFW010020113.1:0-162075 GCA_963921515.1 Calotriton arnoldi
ATGTTCTGAATGCAGTGTCATATCTAGGTAAAAGGTCAGTGCCTAAGAACCGTTATGTATGTAATGTAGGGAAGGATATGGGTGAAAGGTTGCAGTGTTACATGCGCCTATATAGGGTACCTATATGGAATATAACATCCCTAGAATCTCCTTTAGAATACCATGTTCAATTAACATTTCAATCACAGGTGTTACTCCTGCAATCGTTTAAGGACTCATTTTGTAAGCTGGCATTCTTGAAAATTCTGCATCTGGTTGAACCGTAATCTGATTTGGAGCTACTCCTTTCATTAAACCAATGTCTTTTCCTGAAAAATCCCATCAGACAACACTGTATCTCTCAGTTCAACAGGCAAATCATTTGCTGTAAATAGAGTATATTGAGATGTATCTGAATCATTTCCATCTAACTGCATCAAATATTGTGAAGACACCTGCATATTTGAATTTAATTGTTCATTTGTATGAAAACCCACATTCGCATTGTATTTCTGTACTTGACCATTCATATTCTGCATAGGTGCTTGAGGTGTCTGCTGACCCTGTCCTCTGCCAACCGTCATCTGCTGGTTCTGATTCCGTTGATTCACTTGCATCTGATTCATTCCATTTAATCCTGTATCACCTGTATTTGCTAGTATGCTTTTACACTCGCGCTTCCAATGCCCCAACTTTCCGCTCATGTGACATGGAATCTTCATTTTTATTTCCTCCATATTGCTTCAAACTCTCCCTTGTGGAATCGGTATAATTTGCATCACAGTATTCCCATTTAACACTACACCTCTCATGCCAATCGTAGTCTGACCATTTCCTTGATATGCCTCTGTAAGATCTGTATTCATATTCAAGAATCCTCCCTTCTTTGCTGCTTTCATCTGAGCCAGCATCAGTTTCTCCTTTAACTTTTTATGTCGCAACTCAATATCATCACCACAGTATCTTGCATAATAAAGAATCTCATCAATCGACTTACTCTGCCAACAAATTAAATGTTGCTGAATCATAGCACTTATTTTTGGTCACAAACCTATAAACAAAATGTCCCATATCTTTCTCAGTTATATTCTCAATTCCACTGTACTGTTTGAACACCTGTAAAAGCCTTTCATAGTAAGCATGCACTGATTCATTCAATTCCTGAGTAGTCCTGTCTATTCTCACCCACTCTGTTTCTTTCGGTGAAATTTTCCCTTTCAAATATGTAATGACCTGATTATACCTTTTCATAACTTCTTCAGATGGTGCTCCGGTCTTTGGATCTCTTGGATAATCCTCTTTCAGCCAATCCACAACAATTTTACACTCAACCCACAAATCAGCCGGAACTACAATATCAAACAAGCCATCCAAATCCTTCCACAAAACTTTTGAAACCTTGACAAACCTCTCCACTTGTTTGTACCATTCCACTGTTTTTTCTCTCAACCTAGGAAAATCATTCGTAAATGATAATATATCCTGTCTCAACCATGGAACGTGAACAAACCCACCTCCTGGCACTTCTCTCATAGGATATACTATCACATCAGCCATTTCAGCTCCTGGCTTCCTCACAGGATGCAGTGGTAAAGCCACTGAAGTCACTATTGCCCATCTGCCTTTCCATCGATCCAACTCACCCCAAACCTTTATAGTGTTATTTAACTCTTTAATCTGCAAACGCTTTCCTGGAACTTTCAAACTCTCTAAATATTTGTCACTAAAATCTAATCTATACGTCTTTTGTAAAGCTTTGGTTTTCTCTATGTCAACTCCATATGTTTGTAAAATTTCAGCAAACTCCTCATGTAAATTCCTCGCTCTACGTGTAATATTCTTACACATGAAAAGCAATTTTTCATCCCGATATTTACCTAATCTCTCTGAACTAATCGTTCCCAAGAACATTTTTTCGAAATTCGCTTTTAACTTGCTCACATCTATGCTTGAGTTATTATTCTGAAAGCTACAACCAGGCGCTAGTTCTTTTATCCATTCGTCTAGTTCTTCCGGAGAAGGACCTAACGATCTTGGAGGTTCTTCACCAGTTTCACCTCTTGACCCTCCTGATGTAGGTGTCACTCTTTTCTCAATAAGCAACAACCTTTTTGGATCTGCATATGCACCTCTCTTTGGAGTTTCAACTGATTTTTCTGAAATACAAATTAATGGTTCTGATTCTTCTCCTGTAACTACACTCACATTTGCTCCACTATTTTCAATCAATCCTCGATTATCCACATTTATTATTCTCAAAACTGTATGAACTCCACTCATATTTCTATCTGGCATTGTTAAAGCATGTACTTGAGAAACTCGTTGTCCATCATTGTATAATGGAACAATTGGACCAATAGTCACTGGGACTGACAAAACATCTGGGTTCATCGGTGTTACTATTCTCAACAATTCCTCTCTAGCTGGTATCTGATTCTGTCTTAAGGGTTTTTTTTCTTGTGGCATTTCTACATGAACTAATGGAGCACTTGGTAAAGAGTTTGTCTCCACTGGAATCTGTTCCACATGATAAGGCGGAGGTCTATTCATCAATAACGCATTTAAACATTCATCTAAATTTTTGTTCTTCAACATTCTTCTTTTTCTCCTTACATTGTTCTCCCTCATTAGTCTCAGCTACATGACTGGGAACATCCTTGTTCCTTCAGCTATATCTTTTCTCCACATTTTCTTCTGAGCATCCCACTTCGCCTCTGAATATCTAGTCACAGTATTCTTGTATCTAGTCCGATACCTTTCTCTTTCTCTTTTGTATGCCTCATGTTCCCATTCTTCAAGACAAGAGCTTCATACTGCATAGGTCTAGGATTAGGTCTCACATTATTCATTTGTCTCCTTAAATTCTCTAGAATTCTAGGATTAAACGTCCCATTCTCTGGAAATGCTAAATTATCATCTCATTCAGTATACTTCATCCAATTTTCTAACCATGTTCACGTGTGATAACCCCTTTCTAATTACATGAATGAAGCAGGGGACCCTTCAGGAGCCACAGGAATTCCTTCTCTAATGGGTATCGGCTCATCTTTACTAAACAAAGTTTTCAACAATTTTAATAACTTCATGATTCTCTACTCTAACATAAAACTATTCAAGGAAAACTCCAACAATTCTTTTCCGTGTTATGATTCTCCTCTACCAATCAGAATTATTCATGTTGTCCAATCCCAGCGCGGCTCACACTAACCAATCTATACCAGCGTGGCACCTAGTGACGATTTCTCATCAACCGACCAATACCAGCGTGGCACCTTGTGACGTCAGTTTCACTCCTGCAACTGACCTTACCTTTACAAAATCAGCATTAGCGTCTTTACGAAGTCTTTACCAAAACAAACAACATGCGTACAACTTGTCATCTCAATTTTACCCTCACTCGAGTGAAAACTCTCAGGACTTCTCCAGTTGTGCTTTCTGAAATTACCTCAAAAATCTTCACTATTCACACTTCAAGATTCCCTGTGCAAGTACCTACAATACGACTATTGCTGGGCACTGCATCAACAGCAGACAACACACTGGGGGCCAGATGTCCGACCCTAAATTGCATGCGCAAACGTGTTTGCGACCCGTTTGCGCATGCAAAAGTACACAGGGCCATGTACAATTCCTAAATAGCGAGTCGCAATCTATTTGCGACTCACTATTTAGGAATTGCGAGTCGCTATCAGGAAGGGGCTTTCCCTTCCTAATAGCGACCACAAAGCCATGTATGAATGTTTTGCGACCACAATTGCGATCGCAAAACACTCGCAAATTACCACCCTCTTCAAGAGGGTGGTAATGGAGTCACAAATGGGAAGGGGTCCCCAGGGGACCCCTTCCCGTTTGTGACTGGCCCCCAAAATATTTTTTAAGGGTAGGCAGTGGTCCTAGGGACCACTACCTGCCCTTCAAAAATGAAACGAAAACGTTTCATTTTTATTTTTTTTCAAATGTATCCCGTTTTCATTTAAGGAAAACGGGCTGCATTTTAAAAAAAACTGCTTTATTTAAAAGCAGTCCCAGACATGGAGGTCTGCTGAGCCCAGCAGGCCACATCCCTGGGAGTGCACGCCATTCCCAATGGGGTCGCAAATTGCGAGTGGCTCATGAATATTCATGAGCATTGCAATTTGCGACCCCATTGGGAATCGCAAACAGTGTCTCAGACACTGTTGTGCATACCAATTTGCGAGTCGGAAATGCGACGCAATTTGCAACTCGCAAATTGGCGATTTGTACATCTGGCCCTGAGTGTATGCGCCACACTAATACTGCCCTTAGGCTTTATCCCGGGATCTTAGGCCAACAACGGACCTGTTACTTCCATTAAGGTCAATGACAGACCACAACATATAACATAAAAGTTACATTTTTATAGTCAATCAATGTCTCTTAATTCCGTCTCTTAATTACCTAGTATATTTAGTCAAATAAATCATCCGATAACGCTACCAGAAAACTGATCCAGCGGAAGCGGTGAAATTTTTACAACCATTCACAATAGCCTCATTTTATCATAAACCAAAATTTCGATCATTTACCATACCACAGAGTTTGGGCCCATAGAAACTCTATAACCACTTACAAATCATGAGGTTCTCTGATAGATCTTTGAAAGAGCAAATAGGGACTCAGATAATTAGAGACAGATCCTATTATCTTCATGAGGACCTGTAATGAAGAAAATGCCTAATCAACAACAATAGTCAAAATACGTATCATGTCAAATAACACATCAATAAAGACAAACTCTGTATACTTATCAAGATACTTTTATCGAAATCTTCAAATATTAATGGTCAAGACAAAACACATTAGATTGTCAGAACTTTGTTATTTCAATAATTACAGGTAAAAATCATAACAGAAAATACAGATCATGGTAAAATACATCAAATCAATAACTAGAGTGAGAGGAGAGAGAGAGAAACAAAAAAAAGATATACATTGCAATCTAAGTATGCAATTCGAGATTCCTACAAACCTAAGATCATTGAGCTAATGCACAGCGTGCAATAGTCTGAATAAGCCAACCCTTTAGCCGAAAAGGTATAGCTTGTGCAACATCACCAGCCGATGAAATGCAAAATAATCAGCATAGTTCAGTTCAAGGGAGAATCAGAGTTCGGACCGACAGCATGTCACGCCCAGTATTGAAAAGATAATAGCCAGCCAGAGTAGCATTGAGAGTGCAGCAGCAAAAGGCTCTCTCTAATGTTTCCTTCCAAATGAAATTAATGATACCCCAAAATGTTCACAATTCCAACCCCCAAATTGTTTTTTTTTTCACAGTTCTGCATGATTCTATTGGTTAGGATCAATGAGGTGATCATTCTCCAGCCTAGTCCATTCGGAACTTTAACAAGATAGTCCTTTGTTCATTTGCAAGACGTCATGTCACCTCAGAAGTAGGAAACACATCGAGACTTTTTCACATCCACGCGCTCGCTACCACATCAGCTTGCAACATAGTTGACAAAATTATTCATAGAGAGAAATACTCTAATCAGTAAGAAGGAAATTCTAGTGATTTGATATACAAAGCTACAGCTAATAAGTCAACATTTTAGAAATAATGAAGGACAAAATGCATTCTTCTGAGGCCTACATTAGGAAGGACAATAACACTAACAGGTTTTGAGACCTTCACAGAAATACCACAAATCGTCGTTTTCTAAAGAATAAAACACACTATTATTAATAATGTATAAGGAAATAAAGATATGCATCAGAAAACAATATACGAAAAAATATCATTTCAATTAAATTCATTAGCATCCTCTGATTTTGAATATTTAAAGAAGAAAATATAAGCAATCACTTTTCTATTATGACTCTTCATGATTAGAAAAAACATAAGCAAGAAACATCTTACTTCCAGCATTTTCATTATCATATTTTCTAAGTTCTATCTGCAAATTACTTAGTCCATTATTAAGTTTCTCTCTCATGTCAAAGACATTTCTTGAAACACCAGTTTTCAACCTTTCTGCATGCTTTTCATTGCAGCTTTGATTTCTAAATTGTGTCGTGTCTGACCTGCACGCTTTTACGTTGCACTTTTTTAAATCTCCCCCGTTTATTATTTTCCATACCGTTAGTTATGTTTATTAGAGCACACTTAATGAGCAGACTTGATCAGGCTAGATCATTCTTAAATAATCATGCTCCATCACTCTCCAAGCGAATCCTTATTTTGTTACCCTGTCAGTCAGTCAAAATAATCTTTAATCGGTTAATAAAAACCATAAAACATACAAACACACAATAAAAACACTTCATGGCATTTACAAGTAGTAGCAAAAGATAAAGAGCTGCAACGACAGGTTAACTGGTCACAGTTTTGATGTGCTAATTATTCGAATGTTTAAATGCCAATAAAGATTGTTTTAAAAAAAATAAAGCCTAAAATAATTTTTGGGCTATAGTTTAACCTAATAACTTTGGCTTTAGTTTTTTCAGGCTTCCGTTGACACTATTTATTTGATTCCGTGTTCACTCGACCTACTACAGCTACCTTACCTACACGTCTAGTCTAGCCAGGCTAACTTTTCATTTAATATATTGGAATATATATTTGACCTGTTTTTTTCACCTAGCTGCCCTCACCTGTTCTGACGAAACCTCTGCATTTCAAATGGAGTTGAAATGCCCTCGGCAGAAACCACACACATACTCAGGAAATTGATGTCTTCCTTCGTTAGACTCCAGACAAATACAACCCTTGCAGAGTAATACTTTTAAGCTGTGTGTTTCTTCTATATAAACACCCTTTATGTATGTCATATAGATAATATATTTTCTCTCTTTTTTGTGAGATCATTGGGGGCATATTGCGCATAATCTCCTCTGTCTCACTCTCTTGTACCAACCTATAAAGTTTTTATGAATACTTTGCCTTTATTGTTTATAGATAATAAATGTGTTATTACTGAGTGTTTTCAGTGAGCGACTTGACAGATCAAAAAAATGTTGTCTATTTATTGAGTCCGTGTTGAATCACTGTTTCTGTAAATAAATGTACACACCACATGAGCACCGCAGAACAATAAAAGACATAGAGATAGCACAAAATGAACTACATGTGCTACAAGGGAGCCCACATTAGGGCAAGATGGGACAAGTTTGAAATTCTTTGATAAAGGAGAGCTTGACACAGTTCTCACAGCACCATTTAGCCTAAAACAACTCCTTAAATCCAGTAAGGCATTATCAAGAAAATCCTCAGAGACTGCCAATAGCAGGGGGTGTTTGGCACAAGGAGCCCAGTAGAGTCTGACCCCTTTCCGAGAAGAGCTGAGCACAGTTCTGAAGGCAAACCCCCCCCCAAAAAAACATCTTTCAAACCCCCATATATCATTATCAAGTGATTCTCCAGAGGCTTCCAAATAGGGGAAAGTTGGGGCACAAAGCAACTTGTGAAGTTGTCCCACGAGAGTAGTCTACGTTATCCTCAGTGTTCATTATTTGATAGTAATATTGACACCCATTGTAACTTGTACCTTCAGAACCATTTATGTACAATCAATCAATCAGGATTAAAAAAGCGCGACTAATCACCTGATAGGGTATCCAGGCGCTTGTAGGTCTCGGAGGCTTATTCAAACAGCCAGATCTTGAGGGCCATTCGGAATTCTAGAAGTGAGGTGATGGTCCGGAGGTATGCTGGGAGGCTGTTCTAGCTCTTTGCTGTGATGTGGGAGAAGGAGCGTCCTCCACTTCTCCTTCGGTAGATGCTGGCATATGGGCAAGTGAAAGGGAGGCGGTGCGTAGTCTTCTCAATGGTTAGTGGAAGTTCAAGTGGTGGTTAATGTGTGCGGATCCCTGGTTGTGTAGATGCTTGTGTGTGTGGGTCAGCAGCTTGCATTAACATCTCATCTGTACAGGGAGCCAGTGGAGTTGTCTGAGGTGGGGTGTGATGTGGGTTCGTCGAGGAAGGCCAAAGATGAGTCTGGCTGCAGTGTTCTGTATAGTCTGAAGTCTCTCTAGGAGGTGTGCGGCAATTCCTACATAGAGGGCATTGCCGTAGTCCAGTTGGCTTGTGATGTGGGCCTGTGTCACAGTGCATCTCCTGTGTAGGGGTAGCCACTTGAAGATCTTACATAGTATGCACAGAGTGAGGAAGTAGGCGGAGTAGACGGCGTTGATCTGTGATTTCATGGTTAGCTTGTTGTCAATTATTCTGAGGTTTCTGACGTGTTCGGAGGCAGTGGGTGCGGGTCCTAGGTCTGATGCCACCAGGAGTTGTTCCATGTGTTGCTGCTGTTGCCAGAAATAAGTACTTTCATCTTGTCTGTGTTCAGCTGCAGGTAGTTGTTCTTCATCCTGTTGGCGACATTTGTCATGCATCTGTGGAAGTTGGTTCTGTTGGTGGTAGGGTCGTTGGTGAGTGAGATGATGAGTTGGGTGTTGTATGTGTAGGAAATTATGTTGAGACAATGGGATCTGATGATGTTGGCCAGCAGGGTCATGTATGCGTTGAAGAGCATGGAGCTGAGGGATGAGCCCTGGTGGACATGGCAGGTGATCTCCTTGGGTTGAAAGGTGAAAGGTGGGAGGTAGATCCTCTGGGTTCTGCCGGTGAGAAGGAAGCGATCCATCTGAGCGTGACCTCTTGGATGCCAATGAGATGGATTCTTTTGATCAGCGTGTGGTGGGGCATGGTGACAAAGACTGCCAAGAGGTTGAGGAGGATCAAAGCTGCTCTCCTCAGTTGAGGAGGATTCGGAAGTCAATGATGACTGGGATCAGGGCAGTTTCAGTGCTGTGATTGCTGCGGAAGCCCAGTTGGGAGGCATTGAGAAGCTGGTTCTGCTCCAGGTGTGTCATGAGTTGATTGTTGTTGATCTTTACAGGCACCTTTGCTTGGAATGGGGTCAGGGAGATTGGCCGGTGGTTTTTGAGTTTGCTGGGGTCGCCGGAGGGTTTTTTGAGTAGTGGTCTGACTACAGCGTGTTTTCAGCTATCAGGAAAAGTTGTGATGGTGATAAAGAAGTACAAAAGTACATTGTGTGAATTTACTCTTTTCAAAAGACTAAGCACTAGCTGGGCATTCATTTATTAACTAATGTAAATGGTTTATTAAGCTCTGAGTCTCTAACTCCACACCACCTGCATGAGTAAACCTTGAACTGCTCGCTTTCACTACCCTGAGTGGCAAGTGTTAAAGGGGAGCATGTGGTGCTCAGTTTTGGGTCCAACAGTGAGGCTAAGCCCCAGAGCATCAGTGTTAAACAGCTCTGATTGGTACAGTCAAAGCCCAGTAACCCCTCACTCCATGAGGACTTTTGAAACCCTTCCCACAATAGCCTTGATTACCTGAGAAATGGACTCAGAGAAGGGCTAAATGAGGCACGTTGGTAGAAATACATGCTAAAAGGGAATAAACAACTGTTTTACACATGTTTGGCTAAGGGGTGAACCCATAAGTGAACTTCATCACAATCCGCAATGTTTTCTAACTTTTCATATCCCTGAAACTGGGAAGAGTGCAGGTTTTGTGAACCCTTCAGCCTAGTGATTGCAAAGTCTAGTACTCATCCTCTCTAGCTAACATTTCTTTAATCTTTGTGATGGGTCTTGGGAAGGGAGACATGTTCTACAGCTTATAAACAAATATCATTAATCGTGTTAAGGGAATTGTCTACTCTATGTAGGCTGTCGCTTTTGTGAAGGGTGGGGTGAGAGACCAAAAAATGTATCTAAGATAGAGGAGTGTTTTGTTTTATATAATGCTTTATATTGTGTGTCTATAAGTAGCTTTTTATTTTATTTTAAATACTGAAAACATTTTGTATATTTAATAAAAAATGTTATCTATAGATCATTACCTATGATGGTTGACAAGGTCCCGACTTTGGGCCAGATTTAGAGTTTTACAGACAGGATACTCCTTCTTAAACGTGACTAAGTACAGTTTTCTCCAAACCCTCGGAATGTCCTCCCGATTTAGACTCAGGCAGACCATTAGCTTTCCATTGACTGAGCCCCCATTGGCTGCACTGGCAGAAAGCTCCCTCTGAAGGCCCAACAGATTAGGGACTTTTGGAGGCAGGGCATTGCACTGCCAACCCTATTTAGGGTGGTCAGTGTGACGTCCTTATTTTCTGTGCATCACTGTCTCCTGGAGGTAAAGGACATACATAAAACAACTAACAACAAATAATGACTTGCCTCCTCCACACCCAGGGATAAAACTCCCTGGGTGAAGTCATCAGTTTATTTTTTTCATTACAAACTCCCACTTTGGGAGTTTGTTTTTGGAAAACAAAATGTTCCATTTAGTGCAATTAATGTTCGTATTTCATGTAGCTGACGAAACACATTCTAAAGTCACTGGGGCCGATTCACAGAACTAATCTGAGACAAAATCCTAAGATTACTACTTATGGTATTCACAGAATGCACTTACGACTGCACTTACGACTACAAACTTTATGTCCGCACTCGGGACGGAATTTCCGCACCCAGAGTGGAAATCCCGCACTGGTGCCGGAATCTCCGCTCCCGGGCCGGAATACCCGCATTCTGGCCGGTTGAGCATTTCCTCAATGCTAATTACCTGTCCAAGTGCCTACCATCCCTACCATGCATCAGATATAGTCAATTAACACCAGATTGTGGGTATTCAGGCCTGGAAGCAGAGATTCCGGCCCTAGTGCGGAAATTCCGGCACAATTGCGGGATTTCCACTCCGGGTGAAAAACTTTTTTAATTTGAACTTTCTAATGAACTGAAATACATCCACTCTTGTGTTGGCAAAATCAAAACTCGTCTCAGGGCAGAATGATAAACCCAATGTTAACAGTTGCGTTTCTGCTTTACTTAAAACTGTATCAGACAGATTTACTACTGTGTTTTGTTGCCCCGCATCTTGTGCCATTGCGGTTTCTTGTTTTTTCCTTTTTCTGAGTTTTCTTCTTGCTTGCCTTCTTTTGTTCCTGCGTTCTCCGCTGCTTTTTTCGGATTCCGCGGTCTTAGGGTCATTATTCTGTCTAAAACTAAAAAATCTATTTCTTCTGCAAGGCTCAGTTTGCTCATAGTGCCTTTCACATCTATTAAGGTCGAGCTCCCCTCAGAACTGGTTTCGCTAATGGCAGAGCTTAGGTCTGAATTTGAAGTTGTTTCTTCCATGACCTCTTCTGTTGCTCTTCTCATGCTTGTGGTTTTGGACATATTGTTCATTCTTGTTCTTTTAACACTATCGTACTTCCGTGCAAATGTAAAGATTTGACCTTGCTCATAATCAGTTTGGTCTCTAGCAAGTTTATGAGCTTTCCGATATTTGATTTTGTCCTCCTGCTTTTTGATTCTCTCTTGAATTTCCTTTTTTGCTTTGGTAATATACTCTTGTGCATCACTTTTGGCGAGCTCCTGATTAATTCGTTCAATCTCTTTCAACAAGGCTTCTCCATCGATTTTAGCATATTTAATTACAATGCAGACTAAATTCATAGATGCCATAAGATTATTCTCACCCCATTCTTTTAGCATTTCGGGATTGGGGTTTTCGAAACTTGGGGCCAAAAGTATACGAAGTCCACGAGGAACCCTTACCGCCTTTTCATATTTCTGCAACGATTTCTGTTCCCACCATTTTGTTGTTTCGGTTTTCATGCATTTTTCTAGTGTTTTAAGTAGGGTTTTTATATTTGTGTCCTTATTACTTGCACCTGCTTCCTGAGGCTTATTCTTTGCGTGTATGTTAGGCAAATTACTAAATAACTCCTCCGCCGCAGCTTCTCTCTCCCGCATTGTTTCCTCAGACATGCTTATACCGTGTTGCACGCCGTCCGTGTTGTTGACTTTTGACACGGATGGCGTGTTGATTCTATAACCTCCCCACCTGCGCCAATGCCAATTCACTCACCAGTTCGGAGTTTTCCCGGGTGAGTCCTCTGACTCAGCCTGCGATAGCTCCTACGCCGGCGAACTCCTTCACGGCTGCGTCAGGGGGCTTCCGCAAATTTTCCTTCCGGAAAAGCGTTTCAATGTTCTCTGGCTGAACACGTAAGCCTGCTTGTGGAGAGGGGGTTCGTCGACGAGAGCAGCCAGCTCCCGTAATGGATCCAAAACACCAAAGTCTGCCCCTCCTTCGCCGCCTCCTCACTTCGGTCGCAATAGAAGGGCACGAACTCCACTTCAGGTACGCAATTATCTTTATTACACATTCAGCCAGTCATAACGCGTTTCGGTAACAGCCGTTACCTTGATCACATGGTTACAATGCATTTCCGCCTTACATAAATACCACCTCCCGGCTGTGACATCACATCATGAACATAGTAAACAGCCTGTTCAGCAATTTGCTGTCTTCTAACTCTTTACGCGTGACCCCAAATGGGGACTCCACGGCCTTAAAATCCAATTCAATAAATATGTTTACACATGAAAATTTGTTTAAGCACATGATTGTAATAAATAAATATATAAATAACTAAATATATATTTAATTGTTTAAAAGTTAAATTTTATGAATTAAGTTAAAACACTGTTATTTAACCATTATAATTCATGTCTGAGACTTATAGCGCTGAATATATTTAATCTCTGTGGTACCGAGATTGACTGCATTAATTATATCCGCATAAATGCGTAAAACAATGTACTTTGATGTGGTCATCATACATCGTAGTAAAACAATATATATATATGTGTGTGTGTGTGTGTAAAAAGTGCACTCTACGTAGTGAGGACGTTGATATCACTGATATATGTATGAAGTGCATAATTTGATTATCCTGTGTATGTAATGAAATCAATATAAAATTTGGTGCTCATTAATACTACTACCAAAATGCATCCCATGCTACATGGGAGGTAAAAAATCTAATTAGAGGGAGAGAGGAATATTGTTTTGTAATTTAGGCATGGTTCCCTCAATTCTCTGAATACTCATAAATCACTACCATTAGAGAGAGATTTTCCTGGAGTTTGTTTTCTATTTGAACTGAGAAGAACAGTCCTTATTTTTTTAACAGGACTCGTACCTACATATTTATATGCGGCATTCTCCATCATAGAGTCCTCATCCGTTGTAGTTGGCACCACTTGGTGGGCTTAACCCCTCTTTCATGGGAGCACTTAGAGATCTTTGGAACCGGAAAAGATTAAAATGCCTGCAGGTGTCCTTCAGAAGAGCTTTATTTTGATAGTATTAGGGCACCTTGGGCAGATTAAAAGTAACAAGAGTAGACATGACAGGAGAGTCTGTGGCTCCCACATCCTCTGGCCAATGTGTTTCAGATGAATGTGTTTGCCAAAAAGGTAATTCAACTTTCAACATGACCCGACTGGTCCCGATTATTTTTTGCCTCAATACTTCATGGGAAAATTAGCTCATCTGCCTAGTCTTTGTATTCATACATTCAGTTACACTTTATACTCAGCGTTTATTTGATTCTGGACATTCTCGAAGAACATTCATGAGTTACAGGGTAAGAATAGGCATGCTGCCATGCATGACTTCTAATGCAGATGTGTCATTAGGGCTGCCCACCTGTAATGAAGTATGGGGCACAATAGGATCCCCCTTCCTATTTAAGACACTGAGAAGTCCCCAGCTGCAATAAAGCAAGCTGACCTGTGTGGAGACATGAAAGGCTGGACCTGCACCCACTCGTATCCAGGACTGAGAATGGTCAGTTGGTTGGCGTTCTGCGTGGCCAGAGGATGAGAACCAGCTACAAGTATCCTTTATCAAGACGTGACCAGCTGACCTGAAACAACTGGACCCTACTGGTGGCCTGTGCTGGATTGAGTTCTGAACCCTAATTGTAATGCCTGAAGTCCTGGAAACCTTAGAAGTGACCAAAAGGAGCTGCTCCAGAAACGGAAAAATTGGGATTGAAAATATTTAGACTTCCAAGACCTCTGGAGCAACAGTGACCGATTTCAAGATGACTTCTTCAGATACACCTGCAGACTTGCCCTGATGGAGGATTTTGAGCTAATATAAAAAAGGCTAAAGGCCTGATTTAGATCTTGGCAGACTGGTTATTCCTTCACAAAGGTGACAGATATCCCGTCCTCCAAAATATAAATTCCATAGGGTATAATGGAATTTATATTTCGGCAGATGGGATATCCATCACTGTTGTGACAGTGTAACCTGTCCGCCAAGATTTAAATCAGGCCCTAAGTCTGAAGGTAGAAATCGTGATCAGCAAAGGTAGAAAAGTATCCACCAAACAAGAGGACTTTGGCATCAGAAAAGTTTTAATTTTCCCACTCTGAGCTTTTCCTACCAATGGCTTCAGCAGGGACCTCGTTCAATGGATACATGGCTTTGAGAGGACTTTGTCAGATACTGCCTGCAACCTTGTCACACTGGAGGAATTTGACTCCCATTTCAGAGACTAAGGCCCTGATTACGATGTTGGGTAGACTCACGTCCGCCTAACACCATTGCGGAATGGGAACCAACCAACCTCTGTTCGGCGGTTCCAACCGCATTATTTGGATGCGACTAAACACAGTGCGGCCAGAAACATCCATTTTTCTATGGGAGCTTGTGCGGCAGACGGAAAAAGATCGCAGCATAAACTCCCATACAAAAATGGATGTTTCCAAACATCCCTGCACTGTGTGACAGGCACAGCGCAGGGATGTTTAGAAGGGCACCATAGGTGCCCCCCATGGCCACTTGCGAAGGGCCAGGGGGGAAGGGGGCCCTGCTAGGGGCCCCAAAGTCAGTTTCTGACATCCAATCCATGTCGGAAAGGCCAACATGGATTGGCTGTCGGAAACCGACATCCTAATCCGGCCAGTGGAAATGCTGTCCTTAAGGGAGTATGAGGTCTTTCCGTCTGGCCGACGGGTTCCTTGAGCCCGTTGTAACTGTGTCGGATTCCCTGGCCGGTTTAAACTCTGACCGCCGTCATCATAACACAGCGGTCAGACTTTAAACCTACAATGCCGGTCAGAAAGCCTCCGACCGACATTGTAATTAGACCACAAGTAAAAAAATAAAATGTTTGCCCTGGGACAAGCCCACTTAGTGTATCCAACCTATGCTCCATCATGGTCAGCTTGATATCGCTACTAGGTCCCAGTAAAAAAAAACATATCTCTGGTTCCTCTTATTGGATTGTTGTAATTTTGGTGTCATTTTGCTCATAAATGTTTCCTCCATGTTTTAGAAATTGGTTGTGGGGTTTTTACTGTGTCTGCCCTGTGCTATAGCTACCAGGGGGTTGAACTCAGGTTCAAATGAAGGCATATGGTTTTTACCCTGACAAATGTGTGATCTTGTTGCTTGTGATGAATTTACATCCACCCTAATAAATAACCCACTTTCTCACAATGGAATCTCCCTAAAAATAGGCAAGGAATGATGACAGGGATGGCAGAACTGTCATTCACATCCAGGCCTGAATCAGGAGCTCAGAGTACACGTTGTGACACACCACAATAATGAGCTCTTGTATACCAAAATGCATGTACAGTCATGACAGTACTCCTTTCTCTAAACATATCCTGTGACTAAAGCAAAGAGGCGATGGCATAATTAAAAAACAATAATGTATGTGTCTTATTAATTGAGCTTGTTAACAAGTGACGTAGGATCTCACAAATAAATAGATGGACTATATAGCCATTTCAGGCAATGAGAGACTGAAGTTGGCCCACAAATATCCATGAGTTCAAAATAGCAGCAACATAATATCCTGGAACATTCTTAATAATTACTGGAGGTTAAAGGTAAAAAAATTACTCCAGTTTAAGGCAAACCCAGCTTTAGCAGGGAAATGTATGATATCGAGAGGATCTTTCAAAGGATCAGGAGTTGGAATCTCACTGCACCCCGGTTTTGCAATTCTGTTAGCTAAAAGAACCCACAAAATGTAGAGGAAATTTCAAGTGTGAACTAATAGTTTATAGGAATTAGTGGATAACCAATACAAATCTCCTCGTTGACACTGAGAAGCCGGAGACCATTTTAAATCTGTATACTTCTAGTAAGGGTTTTGGGATTTTTTGAGGTATGGCGCTGCCAAAAAATGAAATGGTTGTTGCTGTTTGAGACTCTGTTGGGCAAACACAGCTTCAGGGCTCCGAAATACAAAAGGGATCATATCATAGAGAATAAACCACTGCTAGAAAAAAAAATGGGAAAACCGCAAAACATAACACTCACTGAAAAAGCTGTTAAAATGAGAGTTATGATTCTAGCTCAAATGCAGCAAACTACTAAATTCGCACAATATGGTTTGTGGTACAAACCAAAACTCTGCCCTCCCCCTTGCACTGAATATGACATCACACATGATATCATTGGCAACATAATTTATTACTTTACCACTGGAATTACCGATAGCATCATTGCCTCTATGTTTTTTATTTTGATTCATAGTTCTGCTTTTAACATGAAAAGGGGTTGCCAACAGGGCCAGTCCTCTTGCTAGACTGTGTGTCCATCTTACAGGTTGGCAAACAACATCTATTCACATGGATTTTGGCCATATGCAGTTGTGTAGTCAGCAGGGCCCAACCAACCAGGCACATGTCTTTCGGCCAAGCGCATCAGTAGTTGGCCGTAGGGCATAGTGTTTGGCCTCCTGCTGCACCTAATCCATCTCAAATGACCAAAATATGCTATGCAGGGCCTGTGTCCATGGGGTTGGATATTGTGGGGTGGGATTAGCCCACAAGCCCCTGTGCCCAGTTTTTCGCAGATAGTCACCCTACCTGTAGTCAGTCATTTGCAGTTCAACAACCCCAACGCTGTATATCCTTCAGCAATGTGCAGTATAGTTGACATTCAGTTAGCCCTCCCTCCCAGCCTGGGGGAAACCCTGCAACCCCACTGTGCATGGTCTTCAGCCATGCACAGCAGGGATTGTCTCCCTGCCAGCTACTGATTGTGGTACCTGTTCCCTACCAATTGGCTTTCTGTATCTCTATGTTTCCTTTCAATAATATCCTTTCCTGGGTGGGGTGATGGTCTCAGTGATGCCAGTGGTGATGTAATAAGTGATGTTATCAATTATGTCACTAGTGATGTCATCAATGATTTCATGTGTGTCATGCGTAGCTATTGGGTCTGGCGTGAATTATGGTTTGCACTACAAACCATTACTGTTAAATTCAGTGGTTTCTTGCATTTAAGTCAGAACCATTGCTCTCTTTTCAAATGACTTTTTTTTTCAGTAAATTTGATTTTTTTCCATGATGCACTTATTTCCATTGCCCGCTGCAAAGGCCTTCAGCCATGAACCACAGGAGTTTGTCCACAGGCATTTCCTTTGAATGCGACTTTCCGGTGTTCATTTTCTTCTGTCCTGTGGGGTGCGAAAAAAAAATCCCGCTCTAGATTTCCAAATGAGAAGCGCCCCATCTACAATATCATTATCTTGATGTCTCTCGGCAAAGGATTACCATTGACTTTTTCCTGCTGCTTCATGACTTTGTACAGTCTATTGAGATAGAAAACTGGTTACAGCAGAAGCTTCCTTCTCTTGCTCCTAAGGAACAAAGTGAAAATTGTGCCCTCCAAAAGGGGGGGGGGGTACCTTGTGTTTCTTAAATAATGTGGAGTGTTTAACTATATATAACCCCCCATTCTTCTTCTGATGCTCAAAGATTTGTGGATCCTCTGTGAATCCAATCGAAGCAATGTTATGGTGCTGCAACTCTCTTTCAAGTTTCCCAAATCTTGTGAGATCAGAAAGGCTTTTCGAGTGCTGCAAAGTGCAAACCCTGAAAATAAGCACTGTAAATCCTGTAATTTGTTTGCAAAGTTATGCTAGGTTTTATTCTTTTTATTGTTTGAGGATAAGGGTTTCCTAAGTGTAACTTTAAAGTCAAAAGTATAATGGTACTTTTCAAAATGTCCACTTTTATTTTGGGGGAGGGGATTTACGGCACCCAGAACAAGAAATGCATCTTCAGAGTGTGCCCCTGGAACCAAGGTGGATCTACAAATCGTTGTAGTTCATTCAAGATGGTTCCATGGCTCCGTAGAATGCACAGTTCCACATTCAAACAGTCCTTGACATTTTTGCACATATCCGTACACTCCTGCGCATAGGAGAACTCATCAGCAAAGGAGATTTTCAGGTTGGTTTTTTTTGCATTTGTTTCTTTTTTCGGGATACTAAACTTTCAGCTCTTCAGTAATGGCTTTTGGAAAGGATCAACAAAAAGGAGAATGTCCAGAAGAACATGCTCAGGAAGGCAATAAAGAAAAAGGCAGATATCCACACCGAGGGATGGAGATCACCACCGCCTAAGTTAATGGTGTGGAAATGTTTCACAATCCCTGTAGATGAAAAAAAACTGCCTTCGAAATTTGTGACATGCACATTGTGCTAGATGAAGCTGAGCCTGGAGGCATGGCAAGTACTGCTTCAGGACAGAATCATGAAAAACCATTTTGATGCTTGGCATTAATGCTAGAGGAAGAGGGATGCAGAAGAAGCATCACCATCTACCTCAGCATTACAGCATACCATCCCTTCTGGCAAGAGATTGCCACAAGATGTCCTTCAGAAGAAACAAGAACAGAATGATCTGTGCTTTGCTAGTGTTCCCTGAACTGCTTGGTGTGAGAAAGTCATCTCTTGTAGAGAGCAAAGTGGAAGAGTACAAGAAAGTGCTTCTCCACCAGAAGACGTGAAGAAATGAATATTTTTCCCAGTTATTATCAGACTGTTTAAGTTGCATTATTGATTTTGTTTTCCTGAAAAAAGCGAAAATGCAAAAAACTAAAATGGTTTTCATAATAAATGGTTCTTTTCAGAGCCAACTTTAATGGTTAAAAAAATAAATGAATTGGTGTTGTCTGTTTTGTATGTGAGTGAGTCCGAATGAGTCTCAGTGCAAGTGACTTATATGAGGAAAGTTGGGTAAGGGAAAGAGTGTGTAAGAGAGTCAGTAAGCAGAAAGCCACTGCTGTGCACAGCATCTGTTGAAGCGCAGTAGGTTTTGCCTGCAGGGCCTGGAGTCTGGCGCTGTGTGCGAGGAGCATTGCACACAGAGCCTGACATCCAGCCAGGCCCTGTTCCCTGCCCCCTGCATGTGGAAAACCCCCTCAGCACACAGCCTTTGGCCATGCACAGTGAGCATTGCCCACAGGGTTTGACCTCTGGCTAAGTCCAGAGCCCATTACGCTGTTGGCTGACAACCCTCCCTGCTCAGAGCCTTTGTCCCTGCACTAGTGGTTTTGCCCGATGCCTAACCTGTTGCAGCTAGACAGCCCCCTGTTGTGCATGGCATTTGACTAGCTACAAGGCTCTCTCAGCGCCGGGACACTCTTTCTGAGTAGCTGTGCGCTCTACAAGTACCCTTATAACATAACATTTGGCCTTGTGTAGTGGGCCTTGCCTGCAGTGAGGGGCAATCTCCACTGTGCACACACACACACACACAGGGCTATGTTTTTTCATACTGTATTATAGAATATTAAGAATATTGCTCCATTGCTTCATTGAATTATTCTATTTAAACCCCATAGTGTTGATTGTTGCTGATTGGGTTATGACTTACTATTCCTTCACTTCAAACAGAATTTAGACATGACTTGCACGCTTCTGCTGGTTATGATGATATAGGGGAGTTAAAGAATATCCTCAGCAGTAGTCAAGATATTTCTGCTGTGATGGATGATTACAATATAGTAGAAGCATTTTCATTTTTAATAATAAGTCAACCATCACAAGCAAGACTACATATCCGGGGGGTGGGGGTGGTAGACATATTGACACTATAGTCCACAAAATAGAACTGTTACAAAATAGTGGGAGTAGTTAAGGACTGGAGTAGCCTAACAGTTTTGTACATAAGAACTTGGCTTGACAGGAGGCAACCCATTAGTTGATGTGGAAATGAGAATTGTGACAGCAATGAAAAAGTTTAGATTACGTTTTTGTATATAAGTATATTTACTCTTTGGCACAGAGACCTTCAATCATGAATTGATGAGTGCAGTGCTGCCACATGGGCACCCTGGGCTCTAATGCAAGTAAGGAACATGCTGCGAGCCCCAACTCAGGTGGATAGTGAAAGACCAGCAACTGAGGTGTTACCAGTCCCTCACAACCGGTACGGGGAGTAAAGCCTTAAAAAAGTAATAAATAGATTAACTGCAGTCAGGTCACCTGTGAGTGGTGAAAGATAGGTATGACAGGTTTTTCCTCCCCTTTCCCCATCACCATAGAGTTCATGTAAAAGAGTGGACTAGTGAAGGAAAAGTGAATGTTTTCAGGGCGAGGAAGTTGATTAGAGGTAACAGGCACGTGTGCCTGAGAACCTCATTCTTACCCAGATAATCTCACAGGCAGGGAAGGTAGATACACTGTGTCAGGTTTCTCCCTTAGATTTGCAAATGTGGAAATTTTTAGGAGGGGCAGTTCCCTCCAGGTGTTGGGGTCCTCGCCTTCAGTCATGGGTAAGTCTGACAGTAACGTAAGGTTAGACGAGACACAGCCGTCCCCCTTCCAGAGGGATAGCCTGTATGTAAACAGTTGAGAAAGGTAGCTATGCATATTTGTGTGTGGTTGAAAGAATGGCATAAGCCACAAAAAGAATTCAAAGTTACAATTCATGAAAACAGTACAGTGGAAATTAATTATTTGTATTTCTTGGGGAAGTGACAGAAATTGCCCCGAATGGCAGAAGTAAAGGACATAGGGGCACATGCATCAACATAAGGAATTGCGATTCCTCAATAGCGATTTTTTTTAGAAATCGCTATTTAGGAATCGCAATTCCTTATGCATGTAGGAATCGCTACAATAATTGTGATTCCTACATATTCCTTAATTGCGAATTGCAAATTGCGATTTCCAATTAAGGAATAGCTTCCCATTTATTCTTATGGGCCTACCGGCCCATAGGAATGAATGGTAATTGCATGCGCAATTTGCGAGTACCAAATAGGTACCGGCAAATTGCGCATGCAATTTCAAGGGTGCAAGGGTGCCAAAAGGACACCCTGATGCACCCCTGAAATTGCCATGTGACCAAATGTTGCGCACACACATGCCCCAAGGGCATGTGTGTGTGTAACATGGAACTTTGAAAAATTCACTTTTTTTTTTTCTTTTCAATTTTCAAAGTAATACAGTAATTAACAATTATATGTCACTTTACAGCTGCAACAGTTTTGAGTAGTAAAAAGGGGCGGACACATTCACCTTCTGCAACAGGCGTCAGTACATAGCGTCTTGAGGTGTAAAATAAAGCATTTGGAGTGGATAGCAGTGTTCAAGTTAAACTTGGCAGCTAGCAGTTATCACAGTTCCATAGGAGGGCGTGACCCCAAATTTCACCTCCCAATCTAGGCATCATCTTGGGCCTACCCGCATAGCCAGGCAAAGTGTGCGAAGTAGGGGGTGTGTTGTGTGTCTCACAATGGTCATGGTGCTGCGGTGTAGTGCCACAGGTATGCTACGTGATGGTCTGAGATGGTGTGTGGGTTGACGCTCGGGGTGCCGGGGCTATTTCTTTTTTTTTCTTGTTGCATTAGCCCATGTCACAAATGGGGCCCATATGTCCTTGGGCCTGGATGCCGTTGGCATTAAGTCCCAATACGCGGTTAGCATCTCATGGCAATAAGTGATGTCGTGTAGCCACGTCTCAGTTTTGGGTGCTCTTGGTGAGCCCCAGTGTATTGCAATGCAGCGCTTGGCCAAGAGGAGCATCATGGCTGATAGGCGGCCTGTGTCCGGAGGGGCTTCAGCCACATGGCCCAATAAGGCCGTCAGTGGAGTGCGGTCCTTCCTGAATCCTGTCACGTCGTGAATAATATTAAATACACTGTCCCAGAACTGTGAGATGGGCGGGCAGAGCCATGCTAGGTGTAGAAAGGACGACTGTGGGTCAGCGCATCTCCAGCATTTGGCATATGGTCTCAGGCCTATTGTATATAGTTGTATAGGTGTGCGATATAGTCTGTGGAAATATTTAAAGTGAATGAGCCACAACTTGTAGTTGGGGGAGAGATATTGAAGTTGAGCGCAGCAGAAGGTCCATTGTTTCTCAGTGGGTGGTGGGTCTAGATCTGCGCTCCATAGCTCCAGTGCCCTAGGCGTCGTGATCGGGGAGGTGCGTTGGGTAGTGTTATAAATACGTGTGATTAGTTTCTTGGGCGACGGGTTCGCTAGTATGTTCTTTAGTGTAGCTAACGTTGGGGGTGCAGCGGGGAAGGAGGTGTGGATTTGTCTGCACTTGGCTCTGAGCTGATAGTAGAGGAAAAGCTCTAGAATGGGAGTTTAGGTGCCGTCCGGGTTTTGCGGTCGGACTAGAAATTCGTTGTCTGGGTACAGGTCAGCAAAGGTGGACAGTCCCATCCAGCGCACACGTAGGATAGAGCCGGCATCTTGCATGGGGGGAAAGCTGGGATGGTGTGCTAGTGGCATTGATGGTGCATTTAGTGATGGAACATTTGCGCGCCGTCTGAGACCCTCCCAAGCCCAGCGTAGTGCCTCCACTGTGTTTATCTCGTTGTTTGTTCTTTTGTATGGGTCGTAGATAGCTGCCGGTAGCGGGGCTTGGAATGCGGCGTCCTTCTCAACCGCAACATGGGGTTGGCATGGGGTAGGGTGGGTCCAATAATGTAAGTATTGAGCCTGTGCACTCAGCGCGTAGAGTTTGAAGTCAGGTGCCCCGAGACCCTCCTGATCTAGTGGCAATGTTAGCACCTCCCAGGAGATGCGCGGTTGTTTACCCGCCCAGACGTGGGATACAAGAAGGGAGCGCAGTTGCTTGAAAAAGGCCTGTGTGAGAGGAAGGGGAATATTGGCAAACAAATACAGGAATTTAGGCAGGATTATCATTTTAGCAATTGCTATCCTGCCAGCTAGTGATAGCGGCAGTCTAGCCCAGTTGGCTGTATTTCCCTCAAGCCAGGCAATTAGCCGGCCGTAGTTCATCTGCCAGATCTCCTGAACATCTCTGCTGAGCCATATCCCCTGATATTTAACTGCTCCGTCTGCCCAGGTAAGTGAGAAGTCCAGCTCGAGCGCGATTGGAGCCGGTGTTAGAGCGAGAAGCGTTGATTTGGCCCAATTGACCTGAATGCCTGACATGCCTCCAAACAAGAGAATCTCCCGTAGTGCTGATTTGAGATTTGTTTTGGGCTCCCGTATATATAGTGTTATATCATCAGCATATGTTGATATTATCAGCCCCCGTCCGAGAGTCCCAGCCCCCTAGCTGTGTGGTGCTGTCACATTCTAGCGGCGAGTGGCTCCATGGCTATCGCAAATAGCAGGGGCGAAAGGGGCACCCCTGTCTGGTGCCACGCGATATGTAAAATGGGTCCAATATCAGGTCGTTGGCTTTGAGCCTGACAATTGGACGGGTGTAGAGCAATTGAATGAGCTTCAAGAAGTTGGTGCTCATGCCAATTCTGGAAAGTATGGTGAAAAGGAACGGCCACTCAAGGGAATCGAATGCCTTAGTTGCGTCTAAAAACGCTGAGAGGGCTGGCAGGTTCGGGTCTAGTTGATGGAGAATTGAGAAGAAGGTGCGTAAATTGTGCGAGGTGGACCTGCCCGGGATAAAACAGGATTGATCCGGCCTAGCGACAATCAGGAGAAGTGGTTGCAGCCTGGTGGCAATCAGCTTAGCTAGTATCTTGGCGTCGATGTTAATAAGGGAGAGTGGACAATAAGAGTCGCATTTATTTGCAGGTTTATCCGGCTTTAAAATTGTAATTATCACGGCCTCACGCATCGTTGGTGGGAGGTGGCCTCGTTCGAGAGACTCCTGATATACTGCCAGCAGATAGGGAGCGAGTTCTGTGGCATATGCTTTGTAGAATGACGCTGACAGCCTGTCTAGCCCAGGTGCTTTGTCCCCGGGCAGACCTTTGATGACTTGGTTAATGTCTTCTGCCATGAATGGAGCATCTAAGTATTTGCGGTGGGCGTTGCACAGCCAGACCAACTCGATGGAGTCTAAGTAGGCCTGCAACTTCGGGTTTGGGCCATCCTGTGTGGCAGTATATAGGGATGTATAGAATTTCTGTAGTCTATCCAATGTCGCGGATTGCCCACGGATCGGGTTAGAATCTTCGGCCAGTAATTCAATAATGTAAGAGGAGTTGCGTTGTTGTTTAAGTGTATAAGCTAAGGCTTTGCCGGGGCGATCTCCCTCACCATATCTACGGGCTCTGGAATGCTTGCCTAGGAAATGTGTTTCGCGGATTGCTTCTTCGTCATATTCGGAGATTTTGGCGCGAACAGTTGCTAAGTGGGTCGGCAGGCCAATACGGAAGTATAGTATCTCCGCTTGGTGTATCTCCTTCTCTATCTTTTAAAGGGTGGATCTGATTGATTTTAATATCCCGGATTGTTTAGCTATGCATGTGCCTCTTATGACGGCCTTGAAGGCTTCCCACAGCGTGGAGGGGGATTCTACTGACTTCTCATTTGCGGCAAAATATTGCAGGAGCTCTACGCACACCTCCTCTCTGAATGCTGTGTTGCTTAATGCGTGCGGTGGTAGGCGCCAGCTGAAAGCGCGCGATGCAGTCAATGGTATGGTCCATGTGAGCAGGACCGGGGCATGGTCGGAAAGGGTGCGTGGCATGTGTTTGATGTTCGTGGTCCAGGATGCTATATCCCTTGACACTAGCCAGTAGTCAAGCCTGGACCATGCGTTGTGACAAGAAGAGACGCATGTGCCCTCCCTCACGTCTGGGTGCCAGGAGCGCCAGATGTCTATCAGTCCGTACTCCTGAGCTATGGAAGTGATCACGTGGTTGGCTTTCGGGTGTAGTTGTCGGGAGGTCCCTACCCGGTCCAAGGAGTCCTGCATGACAGCATTAAAATCACCTCCCAGACAACCGTTTCCTCCCCCAGCAGCGTGATCTTAGACCACATAGTTTAAAATAGGGCAGGGTTGTCTGTGTTGGGACCGTATACGACAGCTAAAGTAATTGGAGTGGTGAGCAATGTGCCTCGTAGGAGGATGTTACGGCCCTAGGGGTCAATGACCGAGCTAGTGGTAGTCCAGCCTACGTTGCGGCGCAACAAGATTCCAGTCCCGCGAGCATAATTGGAATATACTGCTGAGTGAACCTCCCCCCAGTATCTGTTGTGCAGTTTAGGGTCAGTGGCGCATTGGAGGTGTGTTTCTTGCATGAAACATATGTCAATCTTATGCCTGATAAGATAGGCATGGATCAGTCTCGCCTTTCTGTGATTGTTTAAGCCGCGTATGTTCCAGGTTAGAAACGTTACCGCCGTCATTTGTTGTAATCTATGTTGTGGTGTATGTGCCTTAAGTGTACTGCTTATTGTGTATCTATTAGCAAGTATGTGGCGCCCTGATGTAAGCCAATGTGTCTTGTCAAGCGAAGTGAACCGTCGCTCCATTTGCGTGCCGAAGTGAATGAACATAGCATCTTTGCATTAACCCTCAACTCGGTCCCTGACTTGAGAAAGGACCTACCCTCCCCTCCACCCACACCAACCCCCCAATTAGGTTGTGATTGCCCTGCCCTCCCCCCACCAAATAACCCCACAAAAGAAACAAACATTTTCAACCATGGGAGATCTCCCTGCGGGGGCATGGGTTGCCGGCGAACTGCCCTGCGTAGATGGCAGGATGGCCAGGCTGGCTAATCAGTATGGGGAACAGATAGTGATAATGTCTAAAAGCCATGAATGCGGCAGGTGTGAGGACTCAATTGCAGTTAAATGGCAGTTCAGCATCAGTCGGGATGGCCCCGGACAGGTGCAGCAACACGCGTCAGCCAAAAGTGTTCTCGTAGATAATGATTGTCAGTGAGTCTGTCCGCTGCTTCAGCCTGTTGGGATGAGCGGGACGAATGTTGCCTGGAGCAGATATGTTTGGCAAACTTGAGAGCCAACTTGGCGTCTGTGAAGAAGTGTTCTTGGCCATCGTGCGATATTTTCAGTTTAGCCGGATGGAACATTGCGTACGGGATTTCAGCATGTTGAAGTAAGCGTTTTGTGGGAAGGAATTCTTCCGTGCGGCTTGAAACAGAAGAGTGAAATCCGGGAAAATTGATATGTTGTTACCTTGGTGGTTAATAGGACCATGGTCTCTGGCTGCTTTTAGGACTGAGTGTCTGTCGCAGCAGTTTAGTAAACGCGCTATTATGGGTCTAGGTGTACCGCCGATGGGTGGTTTAGGCCCCAGAGATCTGTGCGCCCGCTCTACCACAAATACCGCAGAAAGTGCGGTCGGGAATAGGTCTCGCAGCAGAGTTTAAACAAATGGTTCCATTTTCGGTATGGCAGTGGTTTCTGGTATACCGGCGATGCGGAGGTTGTTGCGCCGGGAGCAGGCTTCCAAATCTTCATTCTTCGCTTTGATCACAGTTAGGACTTTTTCCATATTTAGGAGGTGTTCTTTGGAGTCCACTTGGTACTCGTGTGCCTCCGCCGCGCGGTTCTCAAGTGCATCGAGTCTGGGTTCGTGGGAGTCCACTTGGCTCTTCACCGTGTCAAGCCTAGAGGTGAGTGCGTCTAGTTTGGCTTCCATAGATTTAATATTTGTGTGCATCCCCAGCATGATTGAGCGCAGGTCTTCTTCTTGTTTGTCGCCACCCTGGGTAGATTCAGTTTCGGGCTCCGAGCTAGTGTCTGCAGTGCGGGTGTGGCGTTTATTTTCAAATGGGAGATTGGACTGTTTAGGGTCAGTTTTCCCCATCTTGTGAGCAATTAGAGACACCTATGTCCAGGGGGGAGAATGTTCCTCTTACTCTGCCCGGCCGTCACTACCTCTGGGGGCTTTTACCCAGTTTGCAGGGGAGTACGCGTGGTAAACTGCTGCCTCTGCACAACAATTGGCTTGCCCAGGCTGCAGAGTCGCAGGGACAGTGGGGCACGACACCAGAAGCCTAGCCTGGGGGGAGGTCACGTCCGCACTACAGCACCAGAGTCAGCGGAGAGCCGAGCTGCCAGGTACTCCAGCACCCCGAGACATCCTGGCCCAGCTCCCGTGCACGCCCACACCACCACACGCAGCAACCCGAGGCCCACAAGGCCCCCAACTGAGCCTACGGCTGACGGGGCTGCCCAACCGCCAGGGGAAGGCTTTAATACGATGCCCCCGGTGCAGTGGAGGCCCGCACGCACGCACCCAAGTCAGAAACATGCTGGGGCCCAGGGCCTACTCACGTGTCTGGATTTCGTCTTCACTGGGCCTGTTTCAACTCGCCAGCCGATCTATGAATGCACGCGTCTGTTCTCGGACCCCCACTGCAATTACTGGCTGGAGCGGCCTCGTCTCCTCACGTTGCGTCTGACTCCGTCGCGGCCCTTGTCTGCCATGTGGTATGCCAGGGTTTCCGTCCTCGATGGCTGCCACTGCTCTGATGCGGCCTGATCGCTCTCCCTGCTGTAATTACGGAGTGTTGCGGCCCCTGCCTCCTGCGCGACGCCTGTCACTGGAGCAGCTGGTGCCTGTTGCGCAGTACGTTAGGGACTCCGTCCCGGGTGGCTGCCGCTGCGTTGATACGGCCTGGTCGTACCCCCTACAGCAGGGCCGGCGAGTCGGAAGCGCAGGCCGCCACGCACCGCAGCACCAGCTCGGTACGGTCGCTGTCTCGGCCACACTCTGCGCAGCGCCGCTGGCCTCCCAGAGTGATTTTTAGAGGGCCTGCCGCTGAGAGCTGCAGCTAATCAGGTGCGTTCGGGAGGCCGGAGCGGCCCTGAGCGGCCGGAGGGTGAGGCGAGCCCTGGGGCACAGACCTTTGCCGCGGGCGTCCCAAGCGCGGGTCGGCCTCCCCTCCCACCGCATACGTGTCCCGCAGGCCGGAGCCGCCTCCCAGAGCAGCGGTCCGTCCCAATGAGGGGTTGGTTGAGTTCCTCGTGATGTGCGGGATGTGGCTCTCGGTAGCAGGATTCACGATCTCCCCGTTTTTGCGAGGATTTTAAAGGATTATGGGCCCGGCCGGCAGAGCCTGCTTAGAAAGCGGCCATCTTGCTGCTCGGCCAAGACACGACCCCCCCTTGAAAAATGCAATTTAGTGCATTTTTCAAAGTTTTCGCAAATTACCATCAACTTGAAATTGATGGTAATTTGCGATCCCTAATTGCGAAATCGCAATTTAAAATTGCATCATGCATTGCATTTAGGGAATCGCAATTTGCGATTCCCTAAATGCAAATTCGCAATTTAAGTAATCGCAAATTTTGCGATTACTTAAATTGCAAATTTGCATTTCGGTTGATGCATCCCAAATGAAAAAATACCGGTCGCAAAGACCGGTATTTAGAATGATGCATGTGCCCCAAAGTGAATGAGAGGAAGGGGCAGGTGTGCAAAGTGTTGGATGATGTGAGAATATAAGCGCCACAGAAATTAAAGAAATATTCCGGATTGCGAATGTCCGTGAGTGAATGATAGCTGCAGAATGTTACAGGCCGACCCACAATTACAGTTCCACAACATGGTACCTTTGAATTAAACAAACTGCATCATTTTGGGGGTATGTTTATGAAAGAGGGCATGTTGCAAACTTGCTAGTTGAAATGACCAAATCACAGATGAACACTCGGAAAGCGTAATACTCAATGGACAGATTTGTAGAGACTTACGATAATCAATCTTTGTGAAGTTAAAAGAACAAATTGCAGGAATGTGTGGCTGCTCACTTATCTCTTATCTAGTAGGAAAAATCCTTTCCTTATTTCTCAGCAAGACAATAATGGATAGCTATCAGTTGTGAAACTACAAATGTGGTGGCCTGTGATGCATTTTTCCTGAATTCTGCTATGTGTTTTGAAACCTGTTCTTTGTATAATAATAATATGATAAAAATAATGCTGTGTATGAATGCCACATAGTGAGTGTATGTTATAGATCCCTTGAGCCAAGGTGGCTTGATGGGTTGAACAAAACAAATGTGTGGTTCTGTCCTTGTGTTTTGTTAAGCATTGCTGCTATTGTGATCCTGCACATTAAGAAAACACTAATTGATTCCCCTTGTGTCTGTTTCCCATACGGTGCATGACCCTATGATGTTCAGTTCTCAGCCGCAGGCGCACAACCCTGTCTGTTCTCGGTGGGGGGAGTCATGGCTTGTGTTACTTAGAGAGAATGATGATGAAGGTTACTCCCACTAGGTTTTGATGAATTGTCAAGAAACGCTTGGGAATCAAACCTCACTATCTCTTCTAAAGGATTACCCGAATGAAAAATTCTTATGCATTAACAATTAGATCGCTTCTGCTTTGTTGATTTAATACTGTATTAATGCACTGGATTTTCTAACCAATTTGACTAATAATCTTAAGGGAAATAAGGCTTTAAACGAGAGAATGCCAATAAAGTCTAGGTTATGACTTTTTTGTATTACAAATTTACCTTGTATGTGCTTTCTTAAGAATAAGAGATTTGCAGACAAGCATGCACAGTTTTTTTAAAGATGCATGTATTCATTTATGTTTCAGTCTCAGGTTCCTTTAAACTGCAAGAAGCGCCTTGCCGTAATGTTATGTTTTTCTGAAACAATTTACTCTCCGGTTCATTATTAAAAGGTGTCCACATTTAATTGTTTCCCTGCAACACGTTGTAATCTGCTTCACACATTATGGTAATATATGCTGTGACATATTGGATGTCGCTTCATTAAGTGTGAAGTGTCCCAAAAAAAATTAAGATTATCACTGTTACATTTTCACTGTTTATTTGATTAAATCTGCATGAAGTTTTTGGTTGCAAGTTATGGACTGAGCAGGGCAAATTGATTGCTAAATACAATAAATGCAGATTGCATGGCAAATTAAAATGGTTTAGCTTCCAATGCGTTTTATCGTCAGTATAAAGGACCCTGTCGGGCTATGGTGTGGTGTTACTAGTGGTCATTTTTATAGGTGCTTTCTTTTCTTTCATTGTTACATTACGTTTAATTCGTCTTACATTCCTCTGCAGCATTGCATAATTGACTAACTGTTATTACAAAGTTTGGGCGCAGGTTCAAGGTGTTTTGCCTGTCTGCCTCACTAAATATTAGTTCAAAGATTCTCAGCAGGTTAACAAAATTTCAAATCTAACGTATATCCTTGTGAAGGTGCATCAGTGGAAGTCGATGCCCCAGCCCTGGCCTGATTGCCTTTAAGTTCCTCCCGACTCTAATTAGCAGTGTCTGGGACTTCCAGCCTGGGCATATCTGTCTCATAATTGATAAGAAGAGAATGTTATGCCGCTGTCTCTTGTGGTGGCACACTATTAGAACCGGCACTTTCTGGATGGTTAAGGCGAGGCCAAAGCCAGGCAGAACCTACCACCACTTGTCAGGGGTGGGTGATCACACTCACTGCATAACCTGTGCTCACCCTTGGGTAGCTTGGCACTGAGCAGTCAGGCATACCACAGAGGCAATGTGTAAAGCATTGGCACAGCACTCACTCACAATAAATACACTGAGCGTCACAAAAGAGACTTCACGCAGGATGTATGTAAATAACATTTGTATTCAACACACACAGTAAGCAACACAACATGAATATCATGTATTGCAGGGCATAAATCACACTTTGAAATATTACTAGCAGTACTAGGCCCAACGGTGCTGAAATTACATCAACAATATACATACTTGGGAAAGATTCTATTCTACCTTCCCAGCATCCTTATGCAGTGCGACACATTGTCCACACCAGGCTCACCTTAGAAGTTCTCATAATTCAATATTACACAGTTAGAGGGTGCACCCCGGGTCACAATGATTTCAGAAGTACGTTCATGCAACAAATTATAACACTTTTTAGCAGCACCGCGGCTGAGCAAGTAAAATCAATGTCAACTGTAGTGTTCTTCTGGCAAGAAACCACCATGCAAAGCAACACCACCGGCCAGTGTCGTGAATCATAGGCGGTCTGCAGACTGTCATTCCCACACACACACTCACTCTGCACGATACGCGGTGCAACAGATATCAGGCAGGTCCGTACGGAACACACTCACACACATACGCACTCAGCACCCTAATTATACCCAGCAGGTCAATTGATAGTACAAGACCCCATGGCCCAAGCCCCCCTCCACCCTCCAGCTCACCTCGACTATCCTACACCCATAGATGGAAGATAACCAGCCCTCCCCCTAGATACTAGCCCGCACGTGGTTAAAGTCACACTTAGGGTCTCAGGGGAACAGGTAGGGGTAAGTAGCAGGTCTACTTAGGAGGCCGTCGGCAAATGGGGGCTTCGTGGCCACTTGGGAAGTTCACCCACAGGATGCATAGCAGAAGCAGGCTGAGGGTAATAGTCGGTCACTCAAAAAGTTCCACAGGGCCTTTCGGCACCAGCCCAGATCTACAAAGCACAGGGGGGGTCACACAGTCCTTTGACCTGCTTCCTATTGCTCTCGGAAGCTTTCCTTCAACCCTGTCAGTCACTCTCACTTCCCAAGCTTGAGCCGGGCAATACTACCTGGCAGCACATTGTCCTCAGGGGCAGGTGAGCAGAGGGCAGGTGGTCTGCCGCACTGAGGGCCAAACAGGGAACAATCAATGAATGGGGAATGAAGCAGGGGAGCCTCTCGGAAGAAGGAGGCACCCCATCAGGTCACGTCAATCAGAGTCACACCCTGGCAATCTGATTATAACGTCTGGTACACATTGATATGGGTTGCACCAGTATATTTCGGTCACACACAATGAAGAGTTGCAAAGTCCGTACCTCCCTGGAAATGGGGTGCAACACCTGGTGCGCATTGATACTAGTCGCACCAGGCAATTCCGGTCACACGCACAGGCTCAAGTTCAGCATCGCCTCACAAGGTAGAAGAAGGCACTAATATGGTTACGACCCCACCTCTGAGGGCCACAACCTATGAATTGGCACCCCACGCAATGAGGATGCAGTTGGCATTTCGCATGAGAAGGATACAACACAATCGAGGAAGCGAGCCACGCTGGATCCGGCAACCGTTGAATCTGCTCATCACCATCAAGACGCTTATGCGTGCTGAGGTCGCCACAATTTAGGGGGCCACATGCCTAGATGGTGGCCCGACTTCTGTTGCTCCGCACCATGCAATCTGGTCTCCAGGCACAATTCGTAATTCCACGGTCACGCAGTGCTACCGGTTGGGATCCAGCAGACGATGTTGTCACTTAAGAGGGCACATCTCTTCAGGTGTCACAAATAGACATTGAGTGGGTCCCTGGTAGGAGATATTTGATGTCCCTGAGACCTCTAAAACAACAGGGGGCAAGCCAACAAGCCCTCGGAGAGCACACTTCAGGGTGCCACACAGCAGTAGGTAGTCAGCCCAGGCCAGTCACTATTCAGGAAAGGAGTGCGGTCCCTTTTAACGGCAGTAATCCTCCTTGTGCACAATAGATTCCTATGACATTGTGCACCACACAGTTCCAGGTTTTCCAGTCCCACATCTCCACAAGTGTATCTCTGCCCTGCTGAATTATGGCACCAGTAGTTATACTGTTGTGTGCCTTTGTAGTTGGGGGTGGTTCAAAGGGTCTCCCTTTGAACCACAAATGTCTCTCCTAAATTCCAGTCCTGTCTGCCATGAGGCTGTGGAATGGGATTGTAATCTTTAGTGGGGCCCTTATCTGGCTCCAAGGTCCAAGTGTCAAAACCTCTCCCTCCAATCTATCCAGCCAGTCCACAAATGGAAGAGGTCTGTCGTTCAATTTGCATTCCCAATGTTTTATAACTGTCACTGGGGAATGCCCAGGTGTGCTCCCCCAGCCTCCAGTGTGGACTAGAGTCCAGCTAAAAGGCTCATAAAGAGTTTGAGAGCAGAGAAATGCCCACTTTCCATGAGAGGCATTTCTAAGGTAGTAATGACAAAACCACCTTTATCACAGGAAAGGGGTTGTCATTGTGATTCCAATGATAGGAACTTGATGAGGCTGCTCCCCTACAATCCACTTGTTGAGCGGGCAGTTGTTTTCTCCTGCAAATAACAATTGGCTTGTCCCTGATTGGGCTGTCCTTTTCAAGCCTTCAAGAATGGCTTGTTATCTTTATAGAAAGAAATGGAGTCTGACTCAAAGACGACTTTCATTGTAAAGGAGAAAGGTCACATTCTTTATCAAGTATCATGTTTCTGAGCTGGTTAAGTGGAACATTTAGAGTTTTTACCAATGCCTGTGATGATAAAGCTTACAACTGGCTTCGTAAGGAAAAACTGGTCAGGTACCTGAAATGATGTCATCATCAGAATACAAAGAGTAAAAAAACATAAAAACTGAAAGTTTATCCTTATGCGAGTTTCAATGAATGCGGTGGGCTGTATAAGCCATAAATAAGCTAAAGAAATGCAGCCAGAATTTGGATAAATTTGCGGACCAAAGTTGTGAGTGGCTTCAAAGGGGCTCAAGCAACAATAAGAAAAATGGCTTTTTAAGAGAATACAGTTACTTGGAGTTCCTATACTGCCAAGGGGGAGGGAGTTGAAGGTGTCCTTATAGGAATTAAGAAAAGTGGTCATGCATGGAGATGCAAAAAGCAAAATCTTATGAAAAAGAATATTAGTGTGTTACCGATTGAAGAGATATTGTTTGTCTGATTTCCTTTCAGGTGTAATATTTGATAACAAGATTAGTAATTGAAGAAACTACCCAAGTGAAGATAGGCAGGGTACGCACAGGAAGAAAAAGGATTGTCGGTAAATGTAGAGGTGAAATTGATTAGGCACCATAGTTTGATTGCCTCAGGTTGCCACACAGGCTTTAGGAGGGGTAAATGGACAAGTTAATTTTACAAAAAGTGTATAGTGTGTATTCAGAACTGCAGCAGAACAAGTAATGTTTATGATTTGTTGTATAGTCACATGATAACATAGGAAAAGTACTGAGAAAGGGGTGGCTCATATTCCTCCCTTGTATGGAAATTTTGGGGCTTATTATGATGGCGGTCGGAGTTGCCTACGACCGACACCATCTCGGACTTGGGACCAACTGACCTGAGGTTGGCGGTTCCAACTACCTGATTATGATGCAAACAAACTCTGTTCAGTCGCATACTCACTTTTCTCTATGGGAGCTTGTGTCACGGCCATAAACCGGCTGTAATACAGGCTCCTATAGACAAATGGGGGTGTGTGTAAAACCCTGCACCCTGTGGCACAGTGCAAGGTTTTGCAGGGGGGGTACCCTAGGTACCCCCTCGACCACCAACCGTAGACCGTGGAGGCAATGGGGCCCAGCTAGGGGCCACCAAAGTCACGTTCTGACAGCCTTTCCGTGTTGGAAAGGTTGGCACGGAAAGGCTGTGGGAAACCGACATCGTAATCCCGATGGCGGAAACGCCGTCAATGAGGGATTACGGTGTGGTTTCGACCGTCTGGAGAACTCCGAGAGCTGGTCGGAACCGAGTCGGAATGACCCGCCGGTTTAGGTTCCGACGGCTGACATCGTAATTGGGAGGTCGGACCGCAAACAGACCGTGTAGGTCAGAAAGCCTCCGACCGTGGTCGGAAAGCTTCTGACTAGCAGTCAGAGGCTTTCGGACCGACATTGTAATTGGCCCTTAGTGTATTAGAAGATAAATTAGGTAGTTTTGATCACTAAAGCAACAGTTAAGTGCCAGAACTGCCTGCTTGGGCTCCAGCATCGCAAAATAAGGTAGAAAGGTGCAGCAGAGTCAAATGTTCCCTCATCAGGTTTGACGAAACAATCTTCTTGGTCATTTTCAGAACCACCTCCTGGTGCTCAATCAACAGCTGGAAAGGCCGAGGCCAGGGTTAAATATGTCCTGGCAACCTCTGCTAATTGAGTGCCATTATGACCAGTGAAGGGCAGGTGGTAAGGAGGCACAGCTGAAAGTCAGAACTTGTTCTTGTTTAAAGAGGCAATGCTGGGTTATTGAAAGCTGCTTATACAGACTGCCCTATCAGCAGGTTAGGGAAAAGTCATATGTATAGCAAATGCATAGTTTACTGATGGGCCTGTTGCACTGCAAGTTATAATTGTGTCATATTTTGCACTAAATAATAATGCGTGTTTGGGCGATTTAGAATTTTGGCTAGATGCAGTTCCAGACAGGGGTTCTTTGCATTTTCAGGAGGACTGATCTGGACTAGTCAAAGAGTGTTTGGCTTGTTACATGCTCTACAAATGCCTGCCCAGAAAGCTGTTGCGAAGTGTGCAGAACATCGGAGAGGGTCAAATTAAGTTTTGAGAGGAAATAAGTTTGCAGATGCTGAAGCCAGCCATTAAGCGCCAAACACCATGCGAGGCAAACAGCTTTATTTGCAGCTGTGAAAGTCTTCTATATGTCAAAGTTTTGAGTAAATACAACTGTAAATGAAAGTGTTGTTCAGGAAGTGAAAAAGAAGGATTGAGGGTGAAATGAAAGAGGTGTGTTAGGTGTGTGGGTGGACAAAGGATGAATGGTGGTATTTCCAAACAAACAAAGAGAGAGCTATGATGACAGATAGCTTTCAATGAATTATTCCCCATTAGTATGCAGACCTCTCTTGTGACTGCAGCTGGATTTTATTGAACTACGCTGGTGGTGGAGTTCACATTCTCATAATGGGTGGAGGTCTATCCAACATGCAAGTGTGATGCAAAGACTGTGGCAAAGAAGGGGCTCAAAGGGCAGATCCCACATTATGGTTTCCTGGTGTGTAGAGGGGGCTCCGGGTGCACATTTCAAAATCATAAACTAACATCTGATGCTGTTGGCGTCACACAGAGACTTCATTGTGCTTATCAACCTCCATGTTTGGGCATGGTGAAGTGCTTGAACTGTGTTGTAAAAAACAAGCTGGTGAAGATGTGCACATCCACAACTTTGAAATAGATTGATGCCCTATCTATGGTGCTAATGAACATGTTTTGCACATCAAATGGAAAAAACAGGTCTGTCTCCCTATAAGATCCCAATGGAGTGGCCGATGAGGATTCCTGGCTTGTCCGCAGCTGTGTTGCTGTCGATTACTGATTACTTGTTTATGGATTATTGAACAACACTGTGTCATGTGGTGCACTCTGTCTCTCATAAATGTAAAGAACCTAGAATGGTTGTCCTAGACACATCATGCACTACTGAGCCCTTAGGCCGCCTAATTCTCCAGTAATTCAAAATTAAATAACAGTCCACTGTAATAATTCAACGATAAACTTGTAGTCAATCGAAGATTTAATCCAATTGATTGTGGATATCAAAATCTGTTCACAAATGTTAGCTTAACATTTGTAGGATCCAACATGAGAGTTTCGATTTTCACTCTTCTGTGTCCATTCAAAGAACCCATTGCATTTAGGGCATGAAAACCCTTTGTCAGGTATCACTGAAATTAAAAATGGACATAATTTACTCATCCGAAGTATGATATTTCGTTTACTTTACAGCTCTACCCATAGACCAAGGTCCAGCAAGCAACCCCAATACCTTCTACTGTTGCATGTCATAGTATAGGACCCACAGACTGGGTACTAGTGAAGAACCACATATGGAAAGGTTGTCATCAACCCAGCTGGAATAGACAGTACCAGGTCCTACTGGTAACAAGCAGTACTGTGAAATGTGAAAAACTGCCAGCATGGATACATGCATCCCATAATAAAACAGTGAAAGCACCAGAGAAGGGTGGCAAAGATCCTGAGACCCCAAAAATGAGCTACCCCAGTCAGTGGCCACTACTTGAAAAGACAAGCAAATCAGGTGGCCAAATTACAAGAAGCCAAGAGAAGGAAGGCAGTGCAACACGTCGATTGAGAAAGCAATGAGGGAGCAGGGGCAGAAGAAAATTCTGATCAACACAAGGGCCTTCTGCACAATTGAACAATTGGACTGATTTGGCATTGCTAATACAAATGATCTATCCAGTAAACAACTATAGGTCCTCCACCTCAGCAATGCCTTAAAAGATAACAGAAAATGTTGAAAAAGAAATGTGTTCTCATCGTCAAAATGGGCATCAAGAAAACACATATATCCAGCTAATATAAACCTACTACACAATTATAAATGTGTTTGACTGCTGGGCATGCACATGTATGCCAGCCTCCTGGGAAGCAGTCACATATGTACAGAGACCACGTTCTTTTCCATTGCCATGTGCTATTTACATTTTTGTTCACACAGAGGGGACCCAGAACATTTTGTATAGAGCCAAGAGTTTAGAAATTAGATGAGAAACAAAAAAAATGAAATCTACAATGCCTAAAGATGTATGATGCATGTTTTCTGAAGGAGAAAAATACATTTGAGCTGCATATGAAAATGATACTAGGCAGACCAGCAGCATACCCGAGAGCAGTGTTTGCAGGCAAACTTTACAAGTTGCTGTGCATGTGATGTGGATCAGCCGGACTGCTGGGCAGTACTCTACATGCATGGCCGTGTCTAAGCACTGAAGGCAACAATAATTAAAAACCCAGCTGGTAATACCTGGAAGGGCAATAGGAAACATTTTACCGTTGCAGCGCTCACATAGAAGTTGGAAGGACTACAGACAATAGTGTAAGTAAGACTGTTGTCCGTTCATGTTCAGTTCTTTTTTTTTTTTTATACACCACCACGCAACAAATGTATTTCTTATTGTGTGTGTCAGGACAGGACATCAACGCCCATAACCCATTCTGGCTAGATTTGCCTTGTAGGATAGGCCACTGCGCTCAAAGAGCATTGAGTCTGTGTCAATGTCCATCAAAGCCAGGAGGAGGTTAGACTGGGCCACCCTTCTTTTTCATTCTTGCAGTAATTGACATATGTCGGAAATGTAACTTACAAAACTTTTAGGTAAGAGCAAAGCTATAACCAGACAGGAGGAAAGGGAGAAACTGGAGCTGATAACTGCTTCCATTACCAGCTACTCAACCATCGCTACGGGAACAATAAACAACAAAATAGGGCGGGTCAAGGAGAGATTGGGTGAAGTGCATCGACAGTCCACAAAATCCCCAAATGACTGTACCGCTATAGTTCAGTCCATAGAGATGATGGGAACTTGAGAACTAGGATGACTAACATCAACAAAGGGGAATACCCAAATTCTAAACCCTGTGTATCTAATGATGCTGTGGTGTTCTGTATCTAAGCTGTGATGCAGGGTGTTGGTACCCAGGCAATCATGCAAGGGACTTGGAATGTGGGGTGGGTGCTATATTGGAATGTAGATTTCTGTAATGAAGACAGTTGGATCTAACATTGATTTCGATGGGGTCTCTGCTACTGAGCTACCTAATAAACCTGTGCTTATCTTTGGAGCCTCTGCCTTCTTCATTGATGAGGACCCTTTTACATTTGACAACGAGTGACTACCTATGTGCTTTGGCAGAGACCTCAACACCATTTATTGCAGAATTGGTGAGAAGCACTTGACCAGCCTCAAGCAGATATTATTCTCCGCTTCTACTATTGGCGGAGCTTTATTATTGACAAAATCAAACTGTGCCTCTTACCTCTGTGTACCTCTGATGACAGTACAGACAACACTGCTGTATTCATGTTTGGAAACGGGACCGAAGCCTACACTGCTGCAGCTGTGATGTGAAACTGGAGCAGTGCTGGTGGATAAGGTGCTAACCGCGATGAGGCCGTTCCTGGAGCATAGTCTGAGTATTTGCGGCTTTAAGGCATTTGTTTTATTAACTTTGGGCTAGTTGTAGGCACACGCAGCAGTCTCGAGACCAATCAAGCTGCATTAGCGTTGCTGTCCAGCGTGATTGTCTCAAAAAACAATAAGACTTGTGCTCACACCAACGAGACTGGTGCATGTGCCGACTCTGGTGTTAACTCTCTTCCTGCGTCACACGCGTGCAGCATTACATCAAGGGCAGCCATATTGGATTGGGCCCATGTCTGGTTTACCGAAAATCGCCAAGCTCTCATGCTGATGTGCACAGCTTATATAATCATTTGATTTCCCCTAGCGCATCAAGCCCTCATGCTGATGTGCACAGCTGGAGCATGTATACACGAAGGGGCATATTCACAAGGAGTTAACTCCGATTTATCTCCACCTTAACGCAGCAAAAGTGGAGATAGATTTAACACCCCATTCACAAGCTGGTGCAAACTGCAGACAACACCAGTATTCCCGCGATAACTGCCCCCAAATTTATCTCCAGGGTGGACACCACTAACTAACACTAATGAGATGCAGAGTAGGCGTTCCCGTGCAAAAACACACGAGAAAACCACAACACCACATTCACAACGAACTGCCAGATCTGCGAAGCGAAGCAAAAACAGGGGATAAACCGCAGTAGCACCAGGGATTTTACACCTGCCTTTTGCTGGTGCTAAGCAGGATGACTACCCACAACATGAAAGGGAGCCCAGCCAAGAGCCACACCTGAAGACCCACAGATGCCATGGAGGCAATGATCATGCAGCTCCGATACCCATGAGGGTCACGACACCCACCGCCACCACCCCCAGCCCCCCCGCCATATATTTTTTAATAACCTGCCAACCCCTCAGCATTCACCCGTGAATGCATTTCCATCTATCACTTGTAGGTGCTGGCTGGCAGGGTCTTTCAATAGAGCGGGGGTACAGAGGTCGGGGAAAGGGCCTCTGTTGACACAGCAGTCTTCCAGGCTGCATGCCAAATGTTAAATGAACCAGACAATGTCTCCTGCATTTGTTATTCACTTGACATCCTAACCCTCACATCCTAATATTTGTAGGGCCATGTTCGCAATGCGATATCGCCTGGGTTGAGAAATGTGAGTTATCTGGCGCTGATGTGCCGATCCACAGCTATCGCCTGCTAACGCAGGAATAGCTATGGCCATTGCGATGTTGTTGTCGCCTGTTTTCTCCGCCGTTCACTGTAATTATCGCCATGTAGCGCGGGCTTGTGAATACCACGCTATCACGGCGAAAAAAATCGGGGTTAGGCAGTGCTAACTTCTCTGCCGATAAATTACTTTGGCGATAGTTATCGCACGTTCTTGTGAATATACCCCGAAGTGTATAACTTATACACAGGTGCACAAAGTGAAGACGCTGATGAGCACAGTGGTGCTTGACCATCTTGGAGTGAAGAATTTATATGTCCACAGCCTGAAATAGATGTACACTCTCAAGTGAGTAGTTTCTCTTCAAATGCACAGGGATGCGCACAGCTATGTAAGTTTTGGTTGCATAGTTTGAACATTTTATTACTGGTTGATCTGTTTCTGAATTGACAGTCTTATTTTGTTGTGTGATTGGTGGGTCCCTGCATTTTCTTTTTTGCTATTGTTTGCATTCATTTACTTGGTTTTACCTTTATTTACATCATGCAAAATGTTACTGGGCCCCCTTTCTTCCTATCTCTCCCAGATGAACCTCCACTCTCCTGGTTAAAATCTGAGAAGGTATCTGGGCATTACGCTTGTGTGTGTGGGACATCTCTCAGTACGGAGAGAAAGACTTCTTTGCTCATGCATTGCTTGGGTTTGGAAGGTCAGGAAGTCTTCGAACATCTTCCTGACCTTTTGGAGAGCGGTTCATCAACCTTAAATGAATATGAAATTTGTATAAACAAATTAGACTTGCATTATCTTCCCAAGGTTAGTACTGTTCTTGAACGGTATCACTTTGGGAGGGGACTGCAAAAGCAAGATGAATCAGTAGAACAATATATCACAGTATTACGCAAGTTAGCATCCACTTGCAACATTGGGGTATCTCTAGAGGAACGATTAAGACTCCAATTAATGTTAGGCTGTGTTCTTGACAAAGTCAGAGAGAGCTTGTGGCAAAAGGATAGTCCTTCATTGCAGGAGGTTCTCACAATAGCCAAGATGCATAAAACATTTGAAAGCTTCTGTTGAAGTTATACGTAAAGATGTCCCCTTGGAGAAAAATGATGGTGAGGTTGTTAAGGTGGTGCATAACAAATCTACAAAAGTTAAATCAAGCACAAGCACCTGCCCGAGAAAATGTTCTAGGAGTGGTAACATGGGACATATGGCAAACTTCAAAGATTAAAGCAAACACAAGGAGATGATGGACGGAGCGCTGAAACTTTTCAGACACTCACCCCCAGTCACAGATCTGGGTTGAATCCATCATCGTTCTTTAGCTCACTTTGCCACCCCGGTTCAGACCCATCCATATGCAAATCAGTCTTGACCCTGTGCCTCATGGGAACAGTCCAGCCCAACTGCCAAGCCAGGTCTATCCTGGACTGGAAACAAGCATCCTGGGACGGGTTTCGGGGTAACACCCCTCATCAGCCAGGCTAGCTTGAATCCAGTGACAAAGTGAGCAAGGGGCCCATGTCTGGGCATACCCTGCCAACTTAGGGCGAACAAAGCTTCAAAGATTGTCCTGGCTGGAAAGCCACATGCAATGTTTGTGGGAAGAGAGGACACTTTTCCAGATGCTCCAATCAAGAAAAGATCTCAAGAAGGTTGGAGATGTTGATATATATGAAGAAGTGGTTGAAGAGGTTATCATTCTTCAAGTCAAAGAATCTGCTGGTGAGGGTGCTTTAGAGGTCCCCTTCAGGTACTTGAGAATGCCCTTCTGTTCTCATTTCAGCGGCCTCTGTGTTCCAGAGGGTGATCGGGGGCATTCTAAAGGGGAATGAGGGTATCAAAATGTATCAGGATGATGTGTTTATCTTTGGGGTTGATCTTGAGGAACATGATGGTAGGCTGACGAAAGTCCTAGGAAAATTATGGGAAGCAGTTCTCATACTCAGGGTGGATAAATGCAAGTCTGATGTTCAAGAGATTGAATACTTGGGACACTTGGTATCTGCTTGGGGAATTAAACCCAAAGCTTTCCTGGTTGACACCATTTGTAATGTTCATGCTCCCCAAAACAAAGAGGAACTGGTGAAATTTCTGGGGATGGTGGAGTTTTATAATAAATTTATCCCAAATTTCGCAGAAAAAAGTTGCTGTATGAAAGCTCTACTCAAGAAAGGGAGTGAATTTGTGTGTTGTCAATGTTGTGACAAAGAGTTTGTGTGTATTAAGATGTGTCTAAGTGAAGCTTCGAATTTAGGGAGTTTAGATCCAACGAAGAAGTCATACATAATGACGGGAGCCAGCTCAAAAGGGCTCAGAGCCATCCTATTGCAGAAAGTAGATGGGAAACAGAGGACAATTTTATTAATCTCCAGGCCTTTGAGAGGCGCGGAGTGTAACTATGCGGTCGTGAAGAAGGAAGCACTGGGCATTTTCTAGGCAGTACGCAAATTGGGAACGTTTCTTTGGGGGTAGAGGTTTGAAGTTTTGACTGATCATAAACTTTGAGGGAAGTGTTCACCAAGAAGGGTATAGACTTCGAGTCACACCAGATACAGAAAAGGATGGTGGCATTAAAGGAGTTTGATTTTGTAATTTCTTATTTGCCTGGCTCCAGTAACATTTTGGTTGGCACTCTATCAAAATTAGGTGGTGGTGAGAGCGAAGTGTCTGAGGAAGGTGAGTGGTTTGGTGGTGAGGGATTTGAGGAAGAGATCAATGTCTGTGTGATTAGCGAAGGACTAATTTCTGAGGAAGAATGGAGAGAGTGTTTAGTTAATGATGAGATGTTACAAAAGGTCATGGCAATGATTCCAGGTATCAATATTGTGAACATGAACTGAAAGGGTAGTGGCAGGTTAGAGAAGATTTAGCTGTTGTTGATGGTCTTCTCATGCGGGGCATCAAATTGGGTCCCCCATATAGTCTGAGAGACAAATTGTTGAGTAATGCCCATGTCAGTCACATGGGTATTGCCAAAACAAAGTAAAGAATAAGGGAAGCTTATTAGTGGCCGGCCATGGATAAGCACATAGAAAGAGACAAGTTATCCTGAGCACTACTCAGTGTGTATTATGAAATCAAAGTCCAGTCCGTCTTCTTGCAACTCCGATGCTTATTCCTGAGATATTCCCATCATAGATCACTATTCATCATTCCTTTACACCTACAATCTTCTCCAGGTAGGAAAATAGCCAACACGTGTTTCGTCAGATCTGATGCGTCCGTATCTCTGACTTCATCAGGGCTATAGACAAATTGACAACATATGTTTGAGTCACACTAGAACTGTTAAATAAGATCCCCTTCACCACATCACCCATGTGTTCGGCGATCTCAAGGTGATTCATAAATAAAAACCACTCCAACATGAATGGTCACATTAGTTACCATGAAGACGTTTGTGTCATAGAAAGAGGGAATTGAATACAAGGTATTAATTATTTCATAAGAAGTTAAAAGAACAATGATTGTCGCATCAAGTGCGTACAGTATGTCCATCCTATAAATACAAAACAGTAATTATAAAAGTGCATCAACAACACACAGACCTATTGTATGTAGTGCATAAATCACCACCTAACCCGTGACTAGCATCAGTTCACTCTTTAGTTGTTCCGGATAATGAGCTCACCTTATACAATATCTCTCTAATCCAGACATCTACTGCTTGAGATAGACTTCTGTACAGTCACTAGTCTTCTATAGTCCTCCATCCAGGATATTCAATAATCACAATACGATTTCTCTAACCTGTAGGTAATATAAGTGCATCAGGAAACCTGGTCTATCACCCAAATATGTACTTCCTGCGACTAATCATAACACTAACTAGAATTGTGAACATCCGCATATTAGGGTGCAATAAATAACATGATATCTTATTCTCTATCAAATCAATCAGTTTCAAATGCAAGACCCACGTCATGCCCATTGCATACATTATTCACGCTCTATTCCCCCAGTATTACTAACACCTATCGCTGATAATAAAAAGGAAATAAACATACACAATCAGACAGATTACACTACATCAGCGAAAGTTGCTGTAACCCAAAGTAAGTCGGTATTCTGCGGTAAGCTATCTATTACTGCGGAACCAAAATTGTATCCGATCACAAAGTCCCGCATTTCTTAGAATGCATGAGTTGCATCTAAACTGAGCTCATGGTTTGCTACGTATTGTCTACGGCATGTATGTTATATTAAAAGACACCCAATTTCACTCGGTGTCCTGGCATCTAATAGGCATCACAGTTATGCCCGTATACACGAGAAACATTATCAGTACTCACCCAAGTGGCAGAGAGTACTCCTCACTCGTCTTACCGGCGTCTCGCTCGGGCGCCATCTTGAATCTCTCTTATTTATAGCGGGCCCGAGGTCAGTTACCTAAACGTTACTGGTAACCGCTACATAAAGATGCCTTAACAATTAAAATCAAGCTTCATTTCTAAAAGCACCTATCCTAGCATGTAAGTAAATTGCATGTAATTATAATACATCATAGTGTACAAAGCTAAGAGCCAACATTATCCTTACACAAGATGGCCGCTAATACCTTCAAATGCATGACGGAGTTCAACACAAGTAACGAGTCTACACTCGTCACCCATACATAGTTTTTATATATCCGGAAAAACTTTATTACTACCATTAACATGCGCAAAATAACGAATATCATTAATTTGCTAACCTTACACAGAAATAAATATCAATACTAAATGTATATGTAGTATTCCTATTCGTTATATCGCACATGATCCAAATTAAACCAGATTCCATGAGCTGGGGATCGCGTAACTATTCTCTCGCCACTAGTAAATACCTAAAAGTTGTCAAATATCCTAATTGCATTAAGTACATTATCAAATAAGGAAAACTATATAAAATTAATATAAATGACATGCAAATTCATGAGACAGCCATCATAGGCGTCCTTATGGATAAAAATGTCACTAAATTCTCTCACAGTTATCTATCCTATGTATGGTGACCTTGAGCCCCCTGTTCAAAGACAGAGGCTACAAGTTCTGCATGTATTCTAGAAGGTGAGCCCACTCTCACGGAACAACTAAATTACTATTCTAAAATCTGTTGCAATATAACAAAGCAAGACATCATCAAAAAGACTATTTAAACAACCTAACGTCCAGCTGGGAAACATACAGGTATGTACATTGATGTGTGTTACACAGACTACGCAACGTGACATTACTACTCCACTACATTATAAAGCCTCATCTCTTGCACATTACAGAATTCCATGTTTTGATGAACAGCATCACAATCTATACATTCCAACTGGCCCAATCCATCCATATCATGTACCCAGGAAATATTGCATTTCATGATCTATATTGAGTCCATGTTCCACAGATTTCAACGTCATTATCCAGCGTGCCTCATTCTGCCTCAACCTTAACTCCCTGTTACCCCTCTAGGGTTACTGGGTGTCATCTGTAGACCATGGAATCTAAATTGAAAATGTGTACCCTGAGCAGTACAGTCACACATGTGCTGTGCTATCGGGTATCTCATATCTCGTTGCTTGACTGCTCTAAAATGTTCCATGATTCTCTCTCTCATAGGTCGGATGGTGCTGCCAACATAAATCATCTTACAATTACAAATCAGTACGTATACTACATACTTCGTCATACAGTCAATGTGGGTCTTGATTTTAAACACGGAGGAACCATTAAAACTAAAATCCTGGATGCCATCCACGGCCAGCCTACACATACTGCAGTGGCCGCATTTGTACGAACCAATCGTCATAGTATGTAACCATGTTTCTGGTTTCAATGTGGGTGGATAGCTTGGACTAATAATCCCTCGTATAGAGTTACCTTTTTTATAAGTGATACTGGGATAGTCCCTCACATGGCTCTGCAGGTCCCTATCCATTCTCAACAAGGGCCAGTGTCTTTTGAGTATATTATACAGCTTGTTAGAGTAGGGATGATAGTTGGTGATTAATCTCACAGTACTCTCCTTATTTCCCATACTTGTATCTGCTCTATCTTTCAAAGTATTTGTACGTATAAGGTTCCGTGCCCTAGTCTCAGCCTGATTCACCACATCCTTTCTATAGCCTCGTTTGAGGAAACGTTCCCTGATGTCTTTCAAATTCCAGTCAAATGCATGTTCCTGGCTACAGTTTCTACGCGCCCGTAGCATCTCGCCATAAGGGATGGAATTAATTTGACTTTTCGGATGAGCACTATCTGCATGCAGCACAGAATTGCATGAAGTGGGCTTACGATGCATGCGGCTATGGATTTGATCACCTGAAATGTAGAGCTCAACATCCAAAATCACTAGTTCCGTTTTGCTCTGAGTCATCGTGAACTTCATATTATGGTCATTGTTGTTAAGAAACTCAAAAAATAGATCTAGTTTGAGAGAGGAGCCTGTCCAGATCATTATGCAATCGTCGATAAATCGACCCCAATAATGTATATCGTCAGTCAATTCTCGGCCGCGAGGTCCCCAGACATGCACCGTCTTGAACCAGCCCATAAACAGGCTGGCGAAAGACGGCGCAAATCTGGATCCCATCGTGGTACCGCATAGTTGCTTATACCACTCCCCGTTAAAGAGAAACATGTTGTTGTTAAGTATTAAACGTGACATCTCAATCAACATTTCTGAGTGAGACATGTACTCTACTCGCCGTTTGTCCAAAAAATAACCCAGTGCATGCAACCCTTTTTCATGTTCTATATTGGTGTAAAGTGAGACAACATCAAAAGATACCAAGGTCATGCCCGGTTCCCACTTTACATCACACAACATGTTTAACAAATGCTTAGTATCACGTATATACGAGGGTAAATTTGATACATATGGTCGTAAATAGACATCAACATATTGAGAGAGTTTCTCTGTGGGCCCCCTGTTCCCTGAAATAATGGGTCTACCAGGGGAAATTGGAGTCTTTTATGCACCTTAGGCAAGGTGTACAAACAGGGAAACCTCGGTTGATCAACCACTAGAAATCTATATTCACCCTCATTTATAAGCTCATGTTCACGCCAATCCTTCAGATGTCCATTAATAATACGGGTGACGTCATATGTTGGATTACTGCTCAATTTGATATAGCACCTATTGTCTTTGAGTTGCTCAAAGATTTCATTGTCATAATCAACTTTGCTCATGACCACCATACACCCACCTTTGTCGGCTTCCCGAACAATTATACTCTGATCTTGTGCCAATTCATACAAGGCTGCTCTTTCCTGAGGGGTCAAGTTGTCTTTAAAATGGTAATTCTTATATTTGTTTTTGTTTTCTTGCCATTTGTCAATATCTGTTAATACAGCTTTATAGAATAGATCAATATTATTACCACTTTGTAACTGTGGGGTCCAACGTGACTTAACTTTAAGACCACTGTCCTCACTTAGATCATGATTTAACTCTAGTTCTTGTAATAATTTATAAACTGTTACGGGATCTTCTTCATTCTCAGTAATTGACAACAGCATCGCTGTACTCTTAATATCAGCAATGGTACAAGATATAGGTGGTCTGTCACATACATCACTTATATTAGACGGTTCTCTGTTTGCAAAGAATTTCTTTAATTTCAGCTGTCTAATAAACCTATACAGATCAATTTTTGCATCAACAACATCATACATCTGAAGTATTGGCGTGAACATGAGCTTATAAATGAGGATGAATATAGATTTCTAGTGGTTGATCGACCGAGGTTTCCCTGTTTGTACACCTTGCCTAAGGTGCATAAAAGACTCCAATTTCCCCCTGGTAGACCCATTATTTCAGGGAACGGGGGGCCCACAGAGAAACTCTCTCAATATGTTGATGTCTATTTATGACCATATGTATCAAATTTACCCTCGTATATACGTGATACTAAGCATTTGTTAAACATGTTGTGTGATGTAAAGTGGGAACCGGGCATGACCTTGGTATCTTTTGATGTTGTCTCACTTTACACCAATATAGAACATGAAAAAGGGTTGCATGCACTGGGTTATTTTTTGGACAAACGGCGAGTAGAGTACATGTCTCACTCAGAAATGTTGATTGAGATGTCACGTTTAATACATAACAACAACATGTTTCTCTTTAACGGGGAGTGGTATAAGCAACTATGCGGTACCACGATGGGATCCAGATTTGCGCCGTCTTTTGCCAGACTGTTTATGGGCTGGTTCGAGACGGTGCATGTCTGGGGACCTCGCGGCCGAGAATTGACTGACGATATACATTATTGGGGTCGATTTATCGACGATTGCATAATGATCTGGACAGGCTCCTCTCTCAAACTAGATCTATTTTTTGAGTTTCTTAACAACAATGACCATAATATGAAGTTCACGATGACTCAGAGCAAAACGGAACTAGTGTTTTGGATGTTGAGCTCTACATTTCAGGTGATCAAATCCATAGCCGCATGCATCGTAAGCCCACTTCTTGCAATTCTGTGCTGCATGCAGATAGTGCTCATCCAAAAAGTCAAATTAATTCCATCCCTTATGGCGAGATGCTACGGGCGCATAGAAACTGTAGCCAGGAACATGCATTTGACTGGAATTTGAAAGACATCAGGGAACGTTTCCTCAAACGAGGCTATAGAAAGGATGTGGTGAATCAGGCTGAGACTAGGGCACGGAACCTTATACGTACAAATACTTTGAAAGATAGAGCAGATACAAGTATGGGAAATAAGGAGAGTACTGTGAGATTAATCACCAACTATCATCCCTACTCTAACAAGCTGTATAATATACTCAAAAGACACTGGCCCTTGTTGAGAATGGATAGGGACCTGCAGAGCCATGTAAGGGACTATCCCAGTATCACTTATAAAAAAGGTTACTCTATACGAGGGATTATTAGTCCAAGCTATCCACCCACATTGAAACCAGAAACATGGTTACATACTATGACGATTGGTTCGTACAAATGCGGCCACTGCAGTATGTGTAAGCTGGCCGTGGATGGCATCCAGGATTTTAGTTTTAATGGTTCCTCCGTGTTTAAAATCAAGACCCACATTGACTGTATGACGAAGTATGTAGTATACGTACTGATTTGTAATTGTAAGATGATTTATGTTGGCAGCACCATCCGACCTATGAGAGAGAGAATCATGGAACATTTTAGAGCAGTCAAGCAACGAGATATGAGATACCCGATAGCACAGCACATGTGCGACTGTACTGCTCAGGGTAAACATTTTCAATTTAGATTCCATGGTCTACAGATGACACCCAGTAACCCTAGAGGGGGTAACAGGGAGTTAAGGTTGAGGCAGAATGAGGCACACTGGATAATGACGTTGAAATCTGTGGAACGTGGACTCAATATAGATCATGAAATGCAATATTTCCTGGGTACATGATATGGATGGATTGGGCCAGTTGGAATGTATAGATTGTGATGCTGATCATCAAAACATGGACCTCTGTAATGTGCAAGAGATGAGGCTTTATAATGTAGTGGAGTAGTAATGTCACGTTGCGGAGTCTGTGTAACACACATCAATGTACATACCTGTATGTTTCCCAGCTGGACGTTAGGTTGTTTAAATAGTCTTTTTGATGATGTCTTGCTTTGTGATATTGCAACAGATTTTAGAATAGTAATTTAGTTGTTCCGTGAGAGTGGGCTCACCTTCTAGAATACATGCAGAACTTGTAGCCTCTGTCTTTGAACAGGGGGCTCAAGGTCACCATACATAGGATAGATAACTGTGAGAGAATTTAGTGACATTTTTATCCATAAGGACGCCAATGATGGCTGTCTCATGAATTTGCATGTCATTTATATTAATTTTATATAGTTTTCCTTATTCAATAATGTACTTAATGCGATTAGGATATTTGACAACTTTTAGGTATTTACTAGTGGCGAGAGAATAGTTACGCGATCCCCAGCTCATGGAATCTGGTTTAATTTGGATCATGTGTGATATAACGAATAGGAATACTACGTATACATTTAGTATTGATATTTATTTCTGTGTAAAGTTAGCAAATTAATGATATTCGTTATTTTGCGCATGTTAATGGTAGTAATAAAGTTTTCCCGAATATATAAAAACTATGTATGGGTGACGAGTGTAGCCTCGTTACTTGTGTTGAACTCCGTCATGCATTTGAAGGTATTAGCGGCCATCTTGTGTAAGGATAATGTTGGCTCTTAGCTTTGTACACTATGATGTATTATAATTACATGCAATTTACTTACATGCTAGGATAGGTGCTTTTAGAAATGAAGCTTGATTTTAATTGTTAAGGCATCTTTATGTAGCGGTTACCAGTAACGTTTAGGTAACTGACCTCGGGCCCGCTATAAATAAGAGAGATTCAAGATGGCGCCCGAGCGAGACGCCGGTAAGACGAGTGAGGAGTACTCTCTGCCACTCGGGTCAGAACTGATAATGTTTCTCGTGTATACGGGCATAACTGTGATGCCTATTAGATGCCAGGACACCGAGTGAAATTGGGTGTCTTTTAATATAACATACATGCCGTAGACAATACGTAGCAAGCCATGAGCTCAGTTTAGATGCAACTCATGCATTCTAAGAAATGCGGGACTTTGTGATCGGATACAATTTTGGTTCCGCAGTAATAGATAGCTTACCGCAGAATACCGACTTACTTTGGGTTACAGCAACTTTCGCTGATGTAGTGTAATCTGTCTGATTGTGTATGTTTATTTCCCTTTTTATTATCAGCGATAGGTGTTAGTAATACTGGGGGAATAGAGCGTGAATAATGTATGCAATGGGCATGACGTGGGTCTTGCATTTGAAACAAATTGATTTGATAGAGAATAAGATATCATGTTATTTATTGCACCCTAATATGCGGATGTTCACAATTCTAGTTAGTGTTATGATTAGTCGCAGGAAGTACATATTTGGGTGATAGACCAGGTTTCCTGATGCACTTATATTACCTACAGGTTAGAGAAATCGTATTGTAATTATTGAATATCCTGGATGGAGGACTATAGAAGACTAGTGACTGTACAGAAGTCTATCTCAAGCAGTAGATGTCTGGATTAGAGAGATATTGTTTAAGGTGAGCTCATTATCCGGAACAACTAAAGAGTGAACTGATGCTAGTCACGGGTTAGGTGGTGATTTATGCACTACATACAATAGGTCTGTGTGTTGTTGATGCACTTTTATAATTACTGTTTTGTATTTATAGTATGGACATACTGTACGCACTTGATGCGACAATGATTGTTCTTTTAACTTCTTATGAAATAATTAATACCTTGTATTCAATTCCTCTTTCTATGACACAAACATCTTCATGGTAACTAATGTGACCATTCATGTTGGAGTGGTTTTTATTTATGAATCACCTTGAGATCGCCGAACACATGGGTGATGTGGTGAAGGGATCTTATTTAACAGTTCTAGTGTGACTCAAACATATGTTGTCAATTTGTCTATAGCCCTGATGAAGTCAGAGATGCGGACGCATCAGATCTGACGAAACACGTGTTGGCTATTTTCCTACCTGGAGAAGATTGTACGTGTAAAGGAATGATGAATAGTGATCTGTGATGGGAATATCTCAGGAATAAACATCGGAGTTGCAAGAAGACGGACTGGACTTTGATTTCATAATACACACTGAGTAGTGCTCAGGATAACTTGTTTTTTGTTGTAGGACCGGATTTTTCTGGTCCAGCTTTGGGGGTATGAGTGGCTGCCCTCTTCCTTGGAGCACACAATTTGATATTTCTGCGTTTGACTGTGGGGATTACTGTGAATTATTTTGCGCATAGAGCCTTGCCACATTTAGTTTTGGTTATTCACATAGAAAGAGACGTTTGGAGTTGTACGGAATGCTTGTGTAGTGACAGAATTTTAAAGTGCAGGACACAACCAATGGTAGTGGGAAAACAAGCCAGTGGTGCATGGTTGGACATTGCTGTTGACATTTTAGGCCCTATGAGATTGAAATCTCAGGACCGGTATGTGTTGGTGTGTCTTGATATGTTTTCTCATTGGCCGGAAATCCAGGTGGTGAATTCTCTTGAATCAGAGATAAATATTGACTTTTGGAAGAACTTTTTGAAAGAGAGGGTTTTCCTTTGTCACTGCTCTCAGGCAATGGGGTACATTTTACCTCTAGGGTAGTGGAGTAGTTTCTGAGAACTCGAGGTATTAAGCATAAAAAAGCAGCTTTATACCACCCCGAGAGCAATGTCATAGTTGAGAGATTTGTAAAAGTGCTTAAAGAGACTTTACAACAGGCTGTTGTGTCTGGTGCAAACTGGGAATTGACTATGAGGAAGAAGGTATGCAAGTAAAGATTTACACCACATTCCGCAACTGGTGTGGCTCCTTTTTGTTTATTCAAAGGAAGAGTTGCTAATACTGAGGAGACTTCCTTGTGGGTCACTGTTAAAAGGTCTGTGGTGCATGATAGCATTGGAAACACAGAGGGATGGAGGAAGAGAGAGAGAAAATTGAGAAAAGAAAAATGTGGTATGATGAGTGAAAGGCTTTGAAAATTACTGTTGTGAATGTAGGAGATTGGGTTAAGATCAAGTCACCAAGAAGAGATGGGAGAAACTCCAAGTTCAGTCAACCATTAAGTTTTATCAAGGTTTTTAAGAATACTGTGAAAACCAATGACCACGGGATTTGGAATTTGAATAGGGTTGCCAAATGTCAACCTATTGGGGATGATGTCACTAATGCACGTGTTGCACAAGGGTGTGTCAGCAGATCATGTGTTGTACAAGATAGTGTCTCTAGAACACGTGCTGCACAAGAAAGTGTCGCTAGACCACTTCGTTAAAAAAAAAAATCCCACTCCAGTTGCAGGATTGCATTTGCTAAAAGAATGACTTTCATCTTCTGCGTTCTGTTATGTATATTTATGTTTTCGTAGTTTAGTCTCCTTTATTTAGTTGTGTATCATTGGGAGGGAGGTGTTGTGGTGTTCTGTATCTAAGCTGTGATGCACGGTGTTGGTATCCAGGCAATAATGCAAGGGACGTGAAATGTGGGGTGGTTGCTATGTTGGAATGTGGAATTCTGTAATGGAGACAGTTGGACCTGACAATGATGTGGATGGAGCCTCTGCTACTGAGCTACCTAATTAACCTGCGTTTATCATATTTTGGAGCCTTCACCTTCTTCATTGATGAGGACCCTTTTACAGATGCAATGAGAAGTACTACTGATATGGCTCCAGGTTTTTTAGATAATCTTCGGCTAAACAAAACAAGCCGAAATCAGGCCAAACCGATGAAATGTGTAGGAGGGGCCAGCTGATAATATTGTAATTATTCGCTCCATGATTTCACTCATGAAACAAACCAATCGTTGTGATAAGAAAGAAAGGGCAACATTAGCACAATTAAAAAAAATAAAGTTGCTCACTGTCTCAAGAAGCATTTTGGATGGGCGTAAGATTTGTTTAAGGGAATAATCATGGTGAGAAGGATTTCCAATGAGTGTAAAACAGCCTGGGAGATTGTGTTGTGATCAACTTTGGAAAACCATTGTTTCTGGGATATTTGTTACAGAGACTGCAACACCTGGAAAATTCAGAAAATAGAATTAAGGCCCTCCCATTAGGGTACTTTTACAGACAGGCAAAACCACATACAGTATCTAGTAGTTCAGCAAAAGGCAATTTGTAGGTGTCTTAAATCAAAAGTTGATATTAGAAATACATTTGAACCACTGGAAGGGATTCGACTAAAACGATTGTCTCTTGTCTGGATTAACAGATACTAGCATTCTGATGTGCAGTGTGAATGTTTAGGATAAAATGATGGAGGAATCAGACAATAATGAGAAGCAACACAATATACCAATTAAACCTAGAGTGTTTCAAACACAATCCATTGAGCTAGCATCTTGGAGTATTGCAGGGGTCCGCTTAAAATTGAAAAATTGGGTATCTCTTATTAAGAACTTTATTGGTATATGTTGCCAAGAAACATGGGCAACTGATCCCTTTTACATAGATGGCTATTACACACTTCATGGCCCAGCTAATGAGGGCAGAGTCAAGGTGGGTCTGGCAATTCTTGTCTCAGTCAGTCTTACAGGTTTAGTCACAAGGATGATTAGCTCTTCTCCTCATTTTTAAATACTTCTTAGAAAGAGTTCTGGATATCATGGCGATTTCATTTTCCATAACATTTTTAACCAACACTGTAACGAAGTAATCGAGGAATTAGATGAGGAAATAGATTATTGCATTGGATTTGCGGTGTTAAGTATATTAATGGAGAGGTATAGTCACATTTCTCACATGACCTTTATGGTGAGGTACTGAATAACACATTAATGAAGCATAATTTGTTTTTTGTATTTGATGTCTCTCTGTCTCCAGATTCTATAGTGCACACATTATCATAACCTATGATGCGGGCAGTTTGATAGACTTGGTGTTTTCGGGGGATATTTCTACACTCATGTCCAACTTTAAAATTGTTTTTAACAATAATAGTGATTACAAACTATTAACACTATCTTTTAGGCTTCATCCTGGGCCAAAGCCTAATTTGAATAAAGGGCCAGGAAATTACTAATAAAGGAGTAAGGCTCCAATGGTAAAAATAACCCTGACACAATTTATGGAAGATCTTGTTAGTAAAAATGTTGAGGCTTACTGGGCTTGTTTGGTTTATAGCACAGTACCAAATGTCATTTTAATTTCTTTTGATTTACTTTGTGCCTCCATGATGACTTTTTTAACTGTTAATATGTACCCAAAAGGTGAACAGCTTTGTAGATGGTTTAACTGTAATTGCTCAGCTGCACACAAGAAGATTTATATTGCCCCAAATGACACAACCACTGTCAAAGGGTAGAAATTCAGACAAGCCAGAAATCATATAAGAAGGTTGTAGACTGATTTAATAATGAAATCAGGAGAAGACCTAGCATCAGCAAGTAGAACTAAGAATTGAAGGGCATTTTGAAAGGTGATAAATCTCCCCTTCTTCACAGAAGTTTATTGCCCGAAGGTTGAAAGTTGAATTCCCGCAGAAAAATGGGCTGAACTATTTACCAACAGAAGAAGACATAGTTGAGCTGGAGGGGCCTTAGCTCACTTGAGCAGTAGAGTTAGCGGAAGTAAGTATTGCTATCAAGACTAGCCTGCTAGAGAAAGCCCCAGGTGCCGACGGAGTCCCCATGGGCTTTGATTTAACTAATGTGATTAGAGCCACCATAAATGGTACCATTCTCTCAACATGGACTAATGCAATCATTGTCCCAACTTTTGGAAAAGGGGACAGAAACTCACTGAGTTGCTATAGTTTAATATAGCTTCTAGACTCAACATAAAACCTTTTGTAGAGTACTATTGCCAAGGTTAGTGGAATGGGCTGAGGAAAATTCTATTCTATTGGAGACTCAGTGGGGCATATTTACAAAGAAGAGGCGGAGCGTGTCGGTAGCCTCCGTGGCTTAACGACATGCTTCGATACTTCTGAAATGCAGGGCTGCACCATATTTACAACAATATGGTGCAGCCCTGCGTTTCCCCCTGCACTGGCAGCCTAGCGCCAACGCACCATTGTGCAAGGGTGTCTGCGTGCAGGGGAAGATTGTTTATGTGCAGGAAGGTCCCCCTTCCTGCACATAAACAATCTTTGAATGTCGCTTTGTAACTTCTATGTGTTCTGCTTAATGCAGTACACACAGAGGTTGCAAAACGGTATTTAAAAAAAATTATTGTTTATGTGCAGGAAGGGGGACCTTCCTATACATAAACAATCATTGGCCTTTTGCTGTTTTCATGTGTGCTGCACAACGCAGCACACATGAAAACAGCAAAACGAGGAGAAATTAAAAATTTCTTCTCATTGCGCCAGGGTAAGACCAGGTTTTCCCTGGTCTTAATTCTGGCGCTGCCTCCTATTTACGCCTCCCTTGTAAATAGGAGGCAGCGTCAAAATCAATGGGTGTTGCGGTGGAACGCCCACAGCAACACCCATTGCCCTCCCCTTTCACGGTGAGCATAGCATGAAAGGAGGCCTTATTTACAAGGCAGCGTAAAGCCATGTTAAGTGGCTTAACGCTGCCTTGTAAATAAGGCAAGGCCCCTATGGCCATCACAGCGTTACTGAAAGTGACGTTGTGATGGCGATAGGGGTTGTAAATATGCCCCAATATGTTTTTTGACTGGGCCTAGTAACAGTAGAGCAATGTCTGAACTTATACCTATTAATTGGAAAAAATGTTAAAGCTAGGAAGGGGGCGATGCATATGCCTTTTATGGACTTAAGAAGCATATTTGATAAGTCAACCTTTTGAAGCTCTGGACAACTATAGAAAGCATGAGGGTTAAAAAAGCTCTAATCTGTTTGTTAAGGCAGCTGTATCTGGACACTACTGCAAGCTTTCGCTATGGATATAATAGTGAATGTACAGTGCAAAGAAAATCTAAAAGAGGGTTCACCAGGAGTGTGTACTTGCACCCTTCCTTTTCACCCTGTACTCAAATGGGGCAGGGAGACACCTAACAATCAATGGGAAAGACTTGCAACAATTGGGGAAATGCCCTCTACCTGTTTTATTACATGCAGATGATGTAGTCCTTATATTAAGGACTGTAAATTGGCTACAAGGTGGATTATCCAATTTCACCCTGCTTTATGAAGGGCTTCGATCTTAACAGAAACCTAGCTAAGTCTTTCATTGTGTTTTGTGGACCCAAAACCTTAAAGTTAGATCTCAGTTTAATGAAGATATTACTATGCATCAGATGAATACGTTCTCATACCTAGGAATCCCTTTTGACCCGGCACTTGCCTGGGGACACATGCTCATTGTGAGAAAACAGCTCTTTTATAGATCTGAGGAGTCTGTATAAGATTTGCTTCTAAACTGGGTCATAAACATATTAATGAAATACTTAATCAATCTTCAGAAGACCGAAAATCATTTTTTATGTAGATTTCCGGGGGACTCTCAAGCCTTTCCAACATACGTATGCCACTCTGAGGTGGGATTGTCTGACATGGAAGAATTAATTAAAGTTCAACCTTTACTATTGTGGATCTCAGCCTCTGCAAAACCTTGGACCAGCTTCTTCAGGTTTCGAGATTGCATGTCATTGGATAATATGCAGCTGTGGCTCGTACAGGTAAGAGAGGTGGGGCCGGGTTGGGGTGGGGGTGGATTTAAACAGAGGACGACGTGGGAAAACTGATTATTTATTTAATTTCCCTCATCGTCGTCTGTCGAAATCCCCCCCACCCGGCCCCACTGCCCTCCCGCTCTTACCTGCACGAGCCTCGGCTGATACTATGTCAGCCAGATCAAGGCTCTCATAAATAAAACAACATTTAGCACCCTAGGTGTACCGTAATTAATTAACTGAGGGGCATATTCACAAGGAGCCATCGCTGAGTTTACGGCAGTTTATCGCAGCCAAAGTCGTGATAAATTTACACCCCCATTCACAAGCCGGTGTTAACAGCCCACAGCACCAGTATACCCGCGATAGCAGCCGCAAAAAACATCGCCACAGAGGACCCTCGCAAATATCGCTAATGAGATGCAGAGTAGGCTTTCCCCTGACAAAAGCCGAGACAACAGCACACCTCAACATTCACAACGACCAGCCACATCCGCGATAAAAACACAAAACAGGAGATAAGGCGTGTTAGCACCAGGAAATCTACACCTGCTCTGACCTGGTGTAAAGTCGGACGGCAGCCAGCACCACAAAAGGGAGCACAGCCCAGGGCCACAACCCAAGGGCAACAGATGCCATGGAGCCACACATCATGCAGCCCGGACACCCAAGAGGGCCACAACACCCACCCCCACCACCCCAGGACCCCATCCCACACCCGGAACACCCCCCCCCGGATCAACACAGACGCAGCGCAGACAAAGACAGCGGAACCCCAGGAAACATACCAGCCGCACAGACCCAACATCTGACAATGTCACCTTCCACTCCAGGCTGAAAGGGACGACCAACCTACGCATCCTGACCATCATTGCCTAACAGGCCTACGGCAACAACACAGCGGACAACCAACATCCCACCCCACACAAAGCTGATGGCGTGGCTGTACCTGTTGGCCCCTGAGATCCCCCATCCAACACCCGCCAGAGTCGGAGGAGTCCCACAGCCAGCCACATCCAAGTCCCCCACACCTGTCCTGGACATCACCATCACCCTGGTACCCCAGTCCCCATACGTACAACACAATGCGCAGGATCCGCTGGAGACCAAGCAAGGACCATACGCCATAGCAGGATGCACGCACGTGTTGGGGGCAACACACAGCACACATGTACTACCTGTGCCCCCTGGTGACACAGCACACAATCACCGCAACAGGAAGCACACGTCTCACACCAATGTGCAGGCAACAACAGAACACCGTGGAACACCCAACAATGTCGCCTTCAAATACACAGCCAGTGTGCATGATACCTTCATCCTCCGACAGTCCATCACCAACCAGCATTCCCAGGATGGCAACAAGGGAAATGCACAGCCCCTTGGCAACATACAAATGAACATCCCACACACCTCAACTCCCCAAACATGCAACTCACAACGCTGGCAACGCACACGTCACAAAATCACATACAACAGGCACAACAAGATGCCCAACCACCAGACACGACAGAACAACTTACAATGTTCACATGGGCAAGCCCTGAACATGAGCCAGCAACGGCATGGCACCTCAGCCACATAATAGCCGAATGTGGGGAGAGGTGGCAACCAGGCATGTGTGCAGGATGCAGGAGAACCATGATCCGGAAAGCACACAATGCCAAGAGTGGCGGAGATGTGCTGGACAGACCGCAGTATGCAGAACACACCCATATCCATGGCGACATACACCTCTGGCGTATGGAGTGTAGTGGACAGTGGATGCCACCATGCCACCCCAGCCAGTGGGGGACCTCACGGAAATGTTGCCTGTCACGCCCCCCCCTAAGCGTCACTGGAGTGGGATGGCCCGGCGTACGCCACGCCAGCGTAGGGGTGTGAATAAAAAGCACGTAGGCCTGGGCGTGGTCCCCTTCCAGAAAGACCAACGTCTCTGACAGGGCGGTGCCTCCCACCCCGCCACGAGGCCGACACCGTCCTCGTGAGCAGAGTTGCCTGCGATGCAGTGCGCCTGCCGGACCCCGGCACGCTGGATCACGAACACGTCAGGCCCGCCCCTGCGCAGCCAGGCCACACTGATCACCTGCCGACACCGGCGTGTGTCAAGGAGGGCCCACCACTTGCCGGCTCCAAGCCCGAGTCCCGCGAACTTGGCAGTCAGCTCAGACCACCAGGCCTCCACGACACAGGCCCGCTTCAGTCCTTTCTAGTTAACGTACTGCACTGCCGCCTACGGCCCACTCCTCGGACCAGCAGGTCCCACATGTGAAACTGTGTCCTGAGTCATGAATGGCAGTAACCCCAAATCCAGGCCAGCGGCCACAGCACCAGACGCCCCCCCCGATCAGTGAGGCATAGTTCCATATGGGCTTCTTGCGACACGTGGTGCCACTAACCCTGTTCAACGCCAGCCGGCTACACGTGGTGCCACTAACCCTGTTCAACGCCAGCCGGCTACACGTGGTGCCACTAACCCTGTTCAACGCCAGCCAGCTACACGTGGTGCCACTGAACCTGAACAACGCAGGCCGGTGGGGCCATCCATACTATGCCGGTGACACAAGGTGAATGGGCCGTGCTGACCGCTGCCTCAGGCCTAAACCACGGTCAGGTAGGTCACACATTTGGAACTGAGTCTTGATTACACCATGGCAGTGAACATTATTCAAGGCAGAGAACAATTCCCAATACACACTTCGATGTGGTGGCAGCAAGTCTGTGCATGGCATCACAACCACACGTGTCTGTGGGCCTACGCGGACTACTGCCCTCGGCCTACGCTGCGCATGAGTGGGGTCACAGATTTGGAACTGAACATCGGTAATTCAAAGGACAGAATACATTTCATCGCACGCACAGAGAGGCGTAAGAGGATGACGCGTTGCAGTCCGGAAGGAACAGGATCATCGTTACGGAGGTGATTGAACACTACTGACAACTGCCACTGGGTCACTAACTCTGTGCCCCGCGAGCCAACGACAGGTGGCTGTGGGCCCATGTGACCGCTGCCTCCGGCCTACACTGCGGTCCAGTAGGTCAAAGAGCCTTGATTTGGCAATGTCAGAGTTCACATCTGTGTACCGGCATCATCGCAGACTGCATGCCCTCACACCACCTGTGCCGCTAAGTCTGTTCCCCGACATTCATGGACACTCACTGGTCGTACATTGGTGGCGTTTGAGTCTATGGACTAGGGGCTAGTTTTCATCCTCATGTAGCTGATCCCGAATTGTTGTTGCAAACGAGGGTTGCGCTTTCCACGCCTCCATTTGCTGCTTCCAGATGACATCAGACCTTCCGCATCATGCCCTGGAGGACACCTTCCACTGTCCCCCGCAACCCTCCGCAACATACACCTCGGACATTGATGGGGACCCGCTCAGGTCGCATGGCCCATCTGACTGCACCGCAAGTCACCGTCCCGTGGCTGGGTGCCTGTGCCGGCTGCAGTGCATCCGGGGCCACTGACTCTGTGCTGCTCAGGCCTGGGACCCCTTCTTCTGAGACATTGAATGGCCTCTGTAGCGATGGTCTTGGGGTCATCAACGCCATGTGTCTGTGGCCCTGCGCTTTCCGCCTCTTCCGGCCCCAACTGCGGCCCACCAGGGCCCACACATGGCATTGAGTCTTGACCGGCCCGGACGTCGCATCACCGCAGGGGGCACACACCACCACCGCAAGGACCACCTTCAACCGGCAACTGCCAGAGTCGAAACGGTGGTCCTGACAGACCTAAGGAGTTGCTCAGACCTGTCGTGGATGCCATCATCGGCCTGATACCCTGCTCAGCACTCCAGGTGCCAGTGACTCAGTGCACCGCAAGCCATTGTCCGTTACTGATTGTGTTTTGTGCTGTTGTGTTTTGTGCTGTTGTGAGGTTGCGCAGCAATGTCACCTCAGGCAGTGGGGAAGACCTGGGACTATGATGAGGAAGATGTGTCAAGTGTGCGGAAGGGAGAGGGCACAGACAATGGGAGGGCAGGAGGCAAGAGCCCCAAGGCAGGAATGCAGACTGGTGGTGGTAGTCAAGCTACACACCCGAATCTGTTGCAGGGTATTGCGCTGTGGATTGTGGACACAACTGTCACCTCAGGCAGTGTGGGAGACCTGGGATGTTGATGTGGAAGTTGATGCAGGTGTAACACACCCCACTGCATCTGCATCAGGACTAACCCGAAGGGACACAATCCTGGCAGTTTCTTCACATGAGCGCGCTCTCTCTCGTGTGCCCCTGCCTCGGTGCACTGCAACTCAAGGAACGTCCAGACTGAATATTGGGTGACGTCTGTCCTTACTCCGGATCCCTCCATGTTGCTCTGCATTTGACTCTGTTATGCTTGTGTTTACTGTTTCCATTGCACTGGTGTCCACTGTTCAGGTTGTTGGCAGCACCAAGCACTCCGTGCGGGCTGGCTTATACTCACCCCACACACATCCAGCACAGGCGTCACTGTACATGTGGCCCTGCCAATAAAGGGGCCGGGCGCACGTGCCCGTGGCCAGTTCAACATGATATGTGCATGTGTCTCTGTGGAGGTGTGGGTCTCCTTTGTGGGTGTGGGGGGTCCCTAAAGGGTATTGGACACCCACATATGTGTTCTAGTTCGCATTCCATGGGTTCGGCAACACCCTCACCTGTTGGGCCACCTCCTTTTGGCGTTCTGCCACCTGGCATTGGGATGCCATGTGTGGGTGGGTGAAGTGTTGTGAGCCAGCCGTGATTGCGGGTGCTTCATGCTGTGTGGTCTGTTGCAGGGGCTGGGTTCTCCTCTGAGTGGCTTGTCTGCCCTGGTCCTGGTGGTGGGTTGTGTGGGATGTCCATGGGCTGTTGCAGGGCGTCGGTGTCTGGGCTGTGGTGTTCGTCTCGGGCATCACTGATGGGTTGTCTGTTCTGACCTGCTGGAGGTGTTGTTTGTCCCTCTGCATTGTGAAGGGGAGGTGCATGTTGGCATTGTGTTGGCGCCTTGTTCTTGTCGACATGCAGACTGTGTGACGATGTACATTGTGATTGGTTGGGCGGTGGTGGATATTTGAGTTGGGACAGTGTACATTTGGCCTACATGGCTGATGTGGGGTTGTAGGGGTAGATGTGCATCTCACAATTCCCTGCTCTGTCCGATGTGATTGTTCTGTTACTGTGCCTGGTTGGAACCAGTTGTGTCCCCTGTTCTGCAGTGTGGGTGTTGCACTTTGTGCCACATTGTCATGGTATGTGCTGTGATTGCTATGTGTGTGTGCTGCAGTGTGCCACGGGGATGGGGGACATGTCCCTGGGTAATTGTGGGTGTGCAGTGTGTTACACCTCATTATGCATGTGTGGCATTGTGCCCATCACCCACCGTCCCCCCAGTCCCTGTTGGATCCTCACCCTGTTGTTGTTGTGTCAGGTCCTGTCGGGCTGTGTCCGTACTCCCTACTCCTTGCACCCTCTCCACACTGATGACTGTGGCCTGTGTTTCCTCCTGCTCCTCCTGTGGTGCTGGACTGCCACCTCCTGTCGCCGTTGCTGCCTTCCTGTTGGCAGTGGGTTTGTACCTGGTTTAGGTTGTCAGATCCTGCCGGCGCCTCTTGGCCTCCTGGATTGGCCTCCTGGGCTCTGCGACTGCATTCCAGGCGGTCTGCTTGTGGGTCATTTGCTGGTAGTGTTCTGTCGCCTCCGTGGCCTTGGTCTTGTTTTCCTGTGGTCTGCACCCCGTCTTCCTCTCAATTTTCTCCTTGGCCTTCCCCGACCCACTTGTTCCTTGCTGGTGGTCTGTGGGGGTTGTGGTGTTCGCGTTGCCCTCTGCGCTGGGTCAGGGTGCATGGATGTTGCTACGCGCTTTGGCTTGTTTCTGGTGTGTTGTGCCTGTGGTTTTTATAGTGCAATTGCCCGCCAGACCCGTGGGACTTGCAGGCCTGAGGCTGCTTTTCGCAGCTTTTTGTACCGCGATTGGCCTCATCGCATGATTTCTCGCGTTCGCGTTTCGCATTTTTTGGGCGTGGTGTTGATATTCATGCTGGCATTTGACGCGTTATCTGGTGACTATCCCATGCTACCGCCTTGTTGGGAACTCCACGTTGACACGGGTTTTTTTTCCTGTGATAGGCTGCGTTATTGAAAGTTGCGTTACGCTACTCTTGCGGTAGTTATCACGCGTTCTTGTGAATATACCCCTGAGTGTATTGAGACCTCAATAAAACACAAGGTGAAATGTTTGTTTCCTAAACATCACGAGAAAATGCAAGCCAGAAAGAAAGGAACCACTTTAGACCTCAGTGACAAGTCATAACTTTATTAACAATGACAGAGCTGAACTATACTTATTGCTTATGAGGAATTCGCAGTATAGATTTTTTTTGACACATCCTAGAATTAATACTATGCACTACCTCCAGTATCTACTTTACTGCACAGTCTCTGTGTTAACTCTGCCAGCATTAGTTACAATGCAGGTTTGCCTTCAAGCAGAATTGAGGAGACGGCTGTAGAAACTGTGGCTAAGGTCGGCTCTGCTGCCGTAATAAAACAGCCTAATTTGCCTACTATGAGTGCCCGGGGCAAACAAGAAGCCACAAGGAAGCTCAAGGATGCCTCTAAAAATGCACAATGTGGAAAGTCAGCTTATCACAAAGGAGGGGACGGCTGTAAGCAGTAGTACCAAAAGCAGCCCACTACGAGACTGGGTTTTGTCAGAAGGGGAGGTTCAAGCATTAATTGCTCAACTGTCACCCGTCTAGGTTCATGTGGAATCTCAGAAATTTATAAAGGGAGATAAGCAAGACAAGCAGGACAAGCAAGGCGTTGCTGCCTCATTTCTTGCCACCCCCTGTAGTCTGAATGACTCTGTTTCATCTGAGATTAGTCTCCATTTTCCAAATGATGTACCCCTTAGGCATATATCTTCAGCAGATTCATCAGACCCCTTTATCATGGATGATGAGCAGGAACTCTCATTGCTTACTATTCTGCAGCTGCTGCAGGCTCAGCGGGTAGAGGCACAGCAATACTATGCTCAAGTAAGGGCAGATAGCGCAATGATTCAACAATCCCTAGCTGAGGTTACCAGTAAGGTCTCCTTTCTTTCTACTGACCTGGTGGAACTCCAACAACATGTTTCAGATCTAGAGGATGCTGGAGCGGCTGCAAAAAAGGCTATTGAGGGGGCACAACCACCTCCTGGATCTTATTCAATTTAAAATCAAGGAGTTAAAAAACTGGCAGACGGAAAAACCTCAGGGGCATATTCACAAGGAGCTATCGCCGAATTAACGGCACTTTATCGCAGCCAAAGTCGTGATAAATTTACCCCCCCATTCACAAGCCGGTGTAAACAGCCCACAGCACCAGTTTACCCACGATAGCAGCCGCAAAAAACATCGCCACAGAGGACCCGCGAAAATATCGCTAATGAGATGCAGAGTAGACATTCCCGTGACTAAAGCCAAGACAACAGCACACCTCAACATTCACAACAACCAGCCACATCCGCGATAAAAACACAAAACAGGCGATAAGGCGCGTTAGCACCAGGAAATCTACACCTGCTCTGACCTGGTGTAAAGTCGGACGGCAGCCAGCACCACAAAAGGGAGCACAGCCCAGGGCCACATCCGAAGGGCAACAGATGCCATGAAGCCACACATCATGCGGCCCGGACACCCAAGAGGGCCACAACACCCACCGCCACCACCCCAGGACCACCCCTCCCTGGCACCCCCCGACCAAAGACATGCCACATCAGCCACACCTAAACATGTACAAAATATTCCGCCTGATGCCGCACAATCACAACTGGTGACATGGATGTGTTGTCACAGAAATGACCAGCACACATTTACTTTCGAAGCAACAAATGAAACTTTATTAAAATGAACAACGAAATGAAATGAAGACACATGGCCGCTCCCCTCCGGACAATACGTAGGTCACAGCCTGCAAGACAAAAAACATGATGAGAAGGTGTGTCCTGCGCACATCAGAGGACAGAGAGAGAGCGAAGGAGAGAGAGAGGAAGAGAGGGAGAGAGAGAGAGAGAGAAGAGGAGAGAGAGAGGAAGAGAGGGAGGGAGAGAGAGAGGAAGAGAGAGGAGAGAGAGAGAGAGAGTGCCGCCCCTGCGCACCCAGGCCACACTGCTCACCTGCTGCCACCGATGTGTCTCCAACCACGTGCCAGTATGTAGGGCAGTTCACCAGGCCACACATCTCATTCAGAGCCATCAGCTGAAACAGAGTCCAGATACATGACTGGCACAGTACACACACTTGCACAAGACAACATCGCCTGCCCGCCCATGCACACCCAGGCAGAGGCACCCCAACCCCTCCCACCGCCCATCGGAGCATGCCCGCCCATGCACACCCAGGCCTCAATGCTCACCTTCCGCCACCGGCGCATAGACAGGAGGTCCCACCACGTGCCGCTGCAAGCCACAAGGCCGGGTCCCGCGGACATGGCACCCTCCACATCATGCAACCCCGCTCCGCAGGCCACCAGGTCTCACGTTTGGTGCTGGGTCTTGATTACTCCATGGCAGAGGACATACCAGTGCACCCGGCATCATCGCAGGCTGCACACCCGCTCAGCCCAATGGGTGCCACCAACTCTGGCATCCCGGAAGCGACGCCACGGGGTGGTAGGCCCGCGCTGCACGCGGTCCAGCAGGGCACACAAAACCTGAGCTGTCCAGACCGCCGGGACGGGGCATCATCGCAGGCTGCACACCCGCTCAGCAGCTCAAAGTGCCACTGACCCAGTGCACCCAAAGTCACCGTCCCGTGGCGGGGTGCCTGTGCCGTCCGCAAGGCCTCTGGTGCCACTAACCCTGTGCAACCCCAGTCTGCGCCACGTGGTGCCAGGCCCGTGCCGTACTCAAGGCCTCGGATGCCACTAACCCTGTGCAACCCCAGTCTGCGCCACGTGGTGCTAGGCCCGTGCCGTACTCAAGGCCTCGGATGCCACTAACCCTGTGCGCAGCAACTCATGGGCCCCATATGAGTGCGAACCGTGGGGTGTCCGTCATCCAGTCAACACCGGAAGAGGGGAATGTGACGTCGTCGGACCCTTATGTTGGCGGAGTCACATAGCCTGTGACGCCTGTGCCGGATGGGTGTGGTGTGTGTGAAAACCTGCCCCCAGGGAGTGGCTGTGACATGCTGACGACTAGACCAGTGACCCGCACACCACCAGCGAGTACGGCTGCGACGGGTAGCAATGAGGGCCCCCCCCTCGGTGCGTAAGCGGAGTGGACAGGCCTGCTATACGCCGGACCAGCGCATGGCCTGCAACAATGACTCGTGGGCTCTGGGTGTGGTCCAGTCCATGTCCGGACAAGGAAGTGACTGATGCGTGTGTCCCTGCTGCAGTGTTCAGGGAACCCGCTACACAAGATGCAATGTCGCACCCCCTTACTGGCATCCCACAGGATGAACATCATTGACGCAAGGGAAGGCACTGTCCCCACATTCATCCACACATCCACACAGGAGTGACGTAAGACATCACACAGCAGTGCGTCACTGGATGTTTATTTGCACATCCAGTGCAGTCATGCAGCTGGAGCGGTACAGTGCAATGCCGAGCACACCACACAATATGGGCCCGTGGAGGGCCAGCCAGTGTCCATCCCGGCATGACCTGTCCTGCGGAAGAGGAAGGGTACAGTCCGCAGTCTGTCCGCCATGTCATTGGTCGTCAAACAGCATGTGGCAGTCCATGTCGCTGTCCAAGGTGAGTGCCTCGGAGTGTATTGGGGGTTTGTGGTAGGTCTTGAGGCCATGTGCGGCACCAAGGAGCAACAGGCCAGGTGGCGGTAATGGATGCTAGTGGCTGACCCTCCTGACCACAGTCCCATCCACGTCCTTGTCCCCGGGTGTGTGCCCTGCCCCACCTGTGGGTGTTGCAGTGCCGGCTGCGGCACTGTGTGCCACTGGCTCATCAGGGGCCGGAGGTGGATTGTGGGCCGCACTGTGTGGCAGAGACACATCAGGTGCCGGAGTGGATACACCTGCCGCACTGTGAGGCACTGACACACCAAGGGGCAGAGATGTGGATGGTGTGGGGGCAGCAGCATTCATCATCGCCATGCCTTGTGGCAGCAATGCCATGACGAGGACATGCAGGGCACGGTAGATCCCAGCTACATTTTGCTGATGTGCAGCGGCGGCTGCCATCCTGTCCGCCTCCATCCGCACCATGTCCTCCATGAGCCTCCGCATGTGTGCCAGCTCAAGGCTGGCATCGCTGGGGCCACTGTGAGCGGACAGGTATTCTTCCCTCCGCGTCATGACTCCAGTGATGTCAGTCAGGGCTCGCTGGAGACCATGGGGCGGACATAGACACCCAAGGATGGCGTCCAGTTTGTTAGCCATGAGCTCGAACCCCACCCGGACCTGCTCGGCCATCTCCCTCTGGCCCTCCAGCACACGGCGTTGGAAGGCCATTTGTTGTTCCTGGGGGTCTTGGGAGGGTGCCGGGGCTGTGGGTGCCTCCTGCTGGGTGGTTTGGGTGGTGGGTGGGGTCTCATGGATGTGGCTGGGATGCCCTGATCCTGGAGGTGAGTTGCGGAGGTGGTCAATGAGGTCTTGGATGGTTTGGATGTCGATGCTGGTGTTGTCCTCCTCCTCGTCATCAGTGAAGAGTGGCTGTGACTGCTCTGCAGGAGGTGTTGAAGATGCCCCTGCGATGTGAAGGGAAGATGGTGTATTACAATGTGTCCACATGTATGTAGCCGCATGGTACAGGTTGACATTCAGACAGCATGGCATTGTACATTGTGACAGTGTGTGGGTCGGGCAAGGACCCAGAGTGATTGTGGGTGTGCACTGTGCCCTGCTTGCTTGTGCATGTGTGCCATTGTGGCCATCTCCCCCCGTCCCCCCAGTACCTGGTGGTCACTCACCCTGTTGCGGTTGTGTTGTGTCCTGTCGAGCAGTGTCCGGTCCCCCGACTCCAGCCACAGTCTCCACACTGATGACTGTCGACACCAGCTCCTCCATGTCATCCAGCTCCAGCTGTGGTGCTGGGCCCCCACCTCCAGTCTGCGTTGCTGCCTTCAGGTTGGCGGAGAGTTTATCCTTGGTCTTCCGCTTGATGTCATTCCATCGCCTCTTGACCTCGTCCATTGTCCGCTTGTGCTCTCCGACGGCATTCACCTTGTCGACGGTGTCCCGCCATATTCCATTTTTGGTGCCCAATGACACGTTGGAGGTGACAAAGAGTTGTTGATGGTGTTCCATCACCTCCGTGACTTTGATCCGGTTCACCTGCGGACTGAACTTGGTCTTCCTGGTCTTCTTGTCCTTGCCCTTCCCTGTCCCCAAGGTCCCAGGCTGGTCATCCGGGGTGCTTGTGGGGTTGCGCTGGTCCTCTGCGCCTGCTCCGGCTGCCTCCATGGTGCTTGTGTGTTGGTCAGTTTGTGTGTGGGTTTTTTTTCCTGCTTTTATGGCGGTGTCTGATGCCTGCCAGGTGTGTGTTGCAGGCCTGGCGCTGCTTGTCGCTGGTTTCCTCATCGCGCTTTGGCCCATCGCGTGTTTTGTTGTTGTTGTGGTTTGTGTTTTTATCTCCATCGTGGTGGTTGTATCGTGGACTTTGTCCACGGTTTCGGCAGGCTATCGCATGGTACCACCTTGTTGTGAATTCCATGTTGACACGGGGTTATTTTCCTGTGATGGGCTGCGTTATTGGAAGTTGCATTACGCTACTCTTGCGGTAGTTATCACACGTTCTTGTGAATATACCCCCGAGTGTTTTTGGCAAACCGGAGGGGAAAGGGGGTCATGATCCCTGACAATTAATTGTGAATCTTTTTGGGAAAGCATTTCCGGATCTTTCAGACTAGGATATGGATCACAAATTCAGAGGGCCCATCAATCGGATCAATAAAACCATGTCTTTTAGTACCAACACACTAGACCAACAAATTCTCAACCAAGTTTGATCTACGCTGGTAATTTTCTGCTTAGACAGGCTATTTGTCGCAGCACGATTCCTCAAAACCAATTTGTTGTCAGAATGTTCTATCTCCAGGCACCTTCATGTCTGAATGCTGTAATAGCGCAGACTGTTGAAGTGGCCAGGTGAGGAAAAGGGTGTTGGGATAGGAACTGCAGGAAGGGAGTCCTAAAAGGAAAACGCAACAGATTAGACTTATTGCTACTGCCTACCTCTCTATCAGTAATCTTCCTAAGCTCTCCCTTAATAATTACCTGAACCTTCTTGGTAGTAGATGCTGCAATGATGTAATCTTAGTAGATATTTGAATGCTGTAGTATAGTATCACCCTATAATATAATAATAACACACTTTATATAATACATGTAGTCAGAGCGTGCACCACTATAATCACAAGACATAAACTGCTGATGTATCGTACTAACACCTACCAGGTCTTATTCTGTTGATATCGTGAGTAGACCTTGGGGAGTGTACTGTAAAACAGGACGCAATGTTGGTTACATCACTACTATTGCGCAGAGTTTCAAGGTTTCTAGTCTCAAGTCTTAGTATTTTTGTCAAATTAGCATAAACATTGCGCAGGGCCTTCCTCGCACCACTTATACATAGTATTGAGAATATTGCCAATAAGTAAAAAAATGACGCTTCACAGTGTTCCTCAGCAAGGGTTGCGCAAAGCTCTCTTACCGCTCGAGATTGGACCAATCGCAATCTGAAGAATGTCACCGGTAAACCTGTTATCCGCAATAGACTCTCTCTGCTATTCAGCTAAGCACCCATCTGGAGCCTTCTTGATGCTTCAGCTGTCCAAATCAAGGAATCGGGAAACTGCTCCCGTGGAACGCAGCAAGGGGATACCAGCAGCGAACACTCCCAGACGGCAGACCAGACGGATGAATAGAGAGCACGCGACCAAGGGCGGGGCTCCGTTTTATACTCACTAGCCCCACCCAATATGGACACCATGTGCACAACGTCCATAAGCGGCGCGCAGACCGGAAAAGAAAAGGAATTTATAAGGCAATATTCTAAAGCAGGATGCAACAAAAACAAGTATTTGCAATACAATAGGTCTCGCATTTACAAGAGTTTGAGCTATTGCCATTGTAAATGACAATGCCTTTTATTTATGTTTTGGTTTTTAAAACATAAATGAAAGGTATTTTCATTTACAATGCCAATAGCTTAAACTTGCGTAAATGCGAGACCTATTGCATTACAAATGCTTGTTTTTAACAGCAGCGGATGCAATGCACTATAGGGCCTTTCAAACCCCTTCGCCTCGGTGCCACTGCACCGGCTGCACACTAACAGCTACACTGCTGTATTCACATTCGGAAGTTAGAGAGCGCAGCATACAGTGTGCACTATACAATACGAAAGGCCTCTTGGCGCTGCTAGCCGCGGTTTCGGAAGATACATAATTGAAAGTATCGTAAAAAAAAAAAAAGTCGTTTTGAGAAGGTGAAAATGTCTGTAGCTTCATAAATATCCATATGATCATGTCACTATATGTGAAACTAGACAGCTAGGGGTGCCGGTCTGTCTCGTAGACTGCTTCTAAGCAAGTGGTGAATGTACTTATACAATGTTGGCTAGAATTCAGAAACATTCCACATACAGGTTCTCCATATAAGGCATTTATCAAATGTACATCAATCTTCGATCACAAACACATAATTTCATTATTGCTTAAAAGGTTTTCCAATACAACATTGCTCTTTTCTTAGGGTTCACCGTGGGATTTCTACACCTGTCTGTATTTCTGCGCTTTGCAGGCGGACATTGCGCAGTTGTGGACGGGGTCGGTCTAGTTCTGTGACTGGTGTTATGATTCGGGTGTGCATTCCTTTGTGAAAGCGGTGAGTTGGGCTGTGGTCTCTGGGGCCTCGGCATACACTGCCCGCTCGTGGGCTCGAGTTGATGGGTGCTGAACGAGGAGGGGAAAATGGTGCAAGGACAGGCGAGAGGCTGGAGCGCTGGGTCGCGGACAGTTGGGAGAACTGGGCGCTGGCAGGGAAGCAACCAGTGCTAAAGGCAGGCGGCGCCGGCTGCGCAGAGACAGAAAGCCATGCCTTGAATCGACAGGCGCCATTACAGCCTGCATATCATTATCATCCCCGGCATACACTGCACGTCACCTGTAGCTGGGAGAGAGGATATGCGCACGGAAAGTGTCACACAAAATGTAAAAATCAGAATAGCATCAAACGCTAAGATGATGCGTTCACGCACGTGGACTTTGGAATTATACCGCATATAACACACACCAACGCCAGCCCCCAGCGCAGAGGCATTCTTGAGGAGGCCTGCTTTGCCTACGTGTTCTAATGCCACCTTAGTCGTACCCTTCACCGTGATTTCCTAACACTTTTTTTTAATGATTCACCCACACTAGACAGCAATTTTTGGGTGATAACTGCCTTTTTGTTGCCAGCCTCATCGTATCGTGCTCAGATGGATGAAGGGTTTATTAACTCAGTCAAAATTAGAATCTGTGACTCGGGGTTGTAGAAAGATCTCTGCCGGCGGCGCATGACCCGCTGAGCAATCCATGCTAAACTATGCACACAATCTGCATACAATGCGCCTGCGGGAGATTTCGTTTAGAGGCTGCATTTAAAGTCCTCATCCAGTATAAGCATTCATCCTAGCCGCATCCGCAGCCGGTAGCGCATCCGCACATGAGTCATAGGTGCCGCCAAAATCTTTGTAACGATTTTCTTCGGCTCAACAAGAATTATTGCAGCCTCTAACATACTGAATGTGCCCTGGGGCCACTACAACAGCACTGTGTGCTCTAGCGATCAGAAGGTTTGCAGTAGAACCAGGAAATCAAAGTACGAGTCCCGGCTTCTTCATGCGCCGACACTGTGTGATCCAGGGTAAATTACATATCTTGGTACAGCAGGAGGAACTGAACACTTATTGTGTCCAGACTGAACAGGTACAAGTCAAAGTCTGAAAAGTGAGCAAACCCATCACCAAAGAAACAAGCTCCTTGTCTTTTAGCTGGCAATGGCGGTCGCTTGTTTGTATTTGCAGCGCACCGTGCGCGCTTTCACTTTATGAAAAGAGTGGTGTGAGGGGCTGCAGCTGTTCTAAAAGTGAAAGCGCTTATTGCGCGCTGCGAGTACAAACAAGCGACTGCCATTGTCCTGGCTCAATAAACAAGCATTTATTTACGAGGCCGGGGACACTAAGAAGATGAAGTAGTCCCAAAACGAAAGAGATACCGACCTACAGCGTAACTAAACTGTAGTTGGTCGGTGCTGCTTCCCACAAAACGGAAGTGACATTTCGCATGGCCAGCCAATAATGAGCCAGCTAAGCAAAGCAACGCAAGAGTGAACCAATGTCAAGCGGCAGGCGGGATTACCCTCCATATTCTGTTTACTTCAGGTCTTGCGACAGCGCATGCGCTGTCTAGGCTCGACCTAAAAATGATAAACACATGAAAGACATTGCATATTGTTAGTATCAAAATGGATTTCAATGTTCAAGGTCAAAACAATAGCGCCAGCACTGCTCAAAGTCATAGAGGAATCCTGTCACTCATCCATTACAGAAATACATTAAGACAATGCCACCAGTACTTCCTCAAAGCAAAAGAAGCATGAATGCTGCCACATCTCTTATGTGGGCATACAGGACAAAGGCATGCATAAAGATTGGGAGTTCTAGAGTCGCTGGTGATGGATATGACACTATTTCAATCAAATCATGTCCTTCCTCTCCTGTGGTGATCAAGTCCATGTCAATTTCTGTTAGTTCTGACTTTTGCAAACCTACTATTGAGAGGTGTTGGAAGCTTCGTCAATTAATTGATCCTTTAAAAGCTGTTGGAGCTCAGGTCTTCCTGCAAGAGGCAGTTAGACTCAAGATCATTAGAGATGGACAAATACAATGTTGTTTTACTGAACACAATGCTTCACAGATTCTTAGTAATCTGAAGGGGGGGTCATTAGATTAGATTAGATTGTCTTTTTCCTTTCTATCAATAAGATTCTGTACTTTTTGATGTATGCCCCCCTTTTTTTCTGCATGGAGTAGGAGAGTGGGTTCAGTCTCCACTTTCCTTCTGTCTATTCTTTTTTTTTTGATTTACTGATTTTTTTTGCTCCCTCTCCTTTAATGGCTATTCGCTTTCAGAGGGGTCTTGCTCTCTAGGCTCCAATTTTCCATTGGCAGTCTCGTGCTAGGGACGATTCCCTTTGCTAGAGACAGGAGGGAGGTTCTGCGGGAAGGCCTCTGGGGGAAGGGGAGGAATAGAGGGTCTCTGTCATTCAGGGGGATAAAGTAAGTCAAAATGGTCAAATTGTATTGTTTGATTGGATATTTGGGTTATTTTTGCATTATATGATTGGGGGTCAACATTGCCAACAGGATGATTTTTTCAAGCTGATGAGAATGTATTTTCTAAATGGGTAAATTCAAATGATTATGCTGGAATGTTTCTGGTCTTAATTCATCCAGTAAACGACGATTAGTCCATGAAGAAATTAGAATGTATAAGCCCCATATGGTTTTTCTAACTGAAACGCATCTCACCTATAAGGATCAAGAATTGTTAAAGCATTTGTGTTATAGTACTATTGTGTTTACTTCCCAGTCAGTGTCTATCTGAAAATTTGCCATTGCGGCTGACAGAAACCTAAAATATAAGATTCTAAAGACAGCTGCTGATCCAAGAGGCAGATGGGTGATTGCCCAGCTGTCTTTATATGGTATTAAATTTGTGTTTTGTACAGTATATGGGTCAAACATAGACGAACCTGGTAAGTTGGATGATTTATTGCTAGAGCTATTGGATTGGTCTGTTGAACTCTTAGTTATGGGTGATTTTAACTGTGTTCTTGACTACAGTATTGATACTACCAACCAATCGCGGCTCCTGGAGGGAGTGCTGCGGGGCAATGGGGCGGGGCGGAGGAGGGGCAGGGTGGGGGGTAGTAAACTCCGGTATACGGCCGAACGGAGTTAAGTACATAAATAAATAAATAAAACGAATTACATTGCGCGCGCTGCAACGCCAAATGGTGATGCGCCGGCGCAATGTAATTTGTTTTATTTATTTATTTATTTATGAACTTAACTCAGTTCGGCCGTATACCGGAGTTTACTACCCCCCACCCTGCCCCTCCCCCGCCCCGCCCCACCGCCCCGCAGCACTCCCTCCAGGAGCCGCGACTGCTACCAACCATGGTGCTTCACCTCGGATGGCGGAAACTCGTGCTCCTATTGTAGAATTTGCCCATTTGCATCAACTGACTGACATCTGGAGGGCATTGTACCCAACTCAGCCAGAATGCACTTATTATTCCTCACCACATCAACACAATTCTAGGATCGATATGATATTCACTGGTCGCAATCTTCTACAGGCTGCTGTCATGGAAGCGTGCCCCAAGGTTACTTCTAATCATAATCCAATTTGGTGGTTATTTCACTCCTTGTGCATACAATATACAGCAAACAATGTAACCTCAGTTTTTCAATATTAAATATAAAGCACAACATTTGAATTCAAAACACAACACAAAAAAAAATCAGCTCATCTAAAATGCCAGGAATATCAATACCTAGTACAATCTCAAGTGGGGTGAAAACACAAAACACCTCGGGAATCAGAGCCAAGGAGGGTGGCCCTGCCCTGGCTTTTCCTAGCGCTGTTACAGGCATCCCATGTAACACTGTTGAGTTTTGAATGAACATATCTCTGCAGACTGGGAGTTTATTTTTTTTTATTTTTTCAAACAATTTTATTATTTTCACATTTGATAAAAATACATCCAATGGAAATACTTGATATATGGTCCCATAACTCTTTTGTAACTTCCTCTCCCACTCCCCTCTACCCCAGCTACATGCTGGGCATCCCTCGTGAAACACTTTGCAGCACCTTAGAGTACCTCTACAATGATAATAAATAAGAGCTCATTCATGAAGCTCTCTCAATGAACGTTGATATTTCAACTTTGATGCATCCTCTTGCACGTATTCCATCAAAGGCTTCCGGACAGATACAAATGTATTGTGTTTGTCTCTGCCTATAAGAAAACATTTTCATAACAAGGACCTTCCAAAGTCTACAGCACCACGCCAGCACATCCAGGCTTTTGGGTTTTCCCTAAGTAACATTATATCTTGCTTCATTACAAATAACATGTGAATGACAGTCCACTCATTCCATCTCATACTCTTCCACCCACTAGGTCGAATGTTCAAAATAGCTGTGATAGGGAGCGAGGGTACCGGGCGACCCATCACTCCCTATAAGTGGCTCAGGATCTCCTTCCAAAAAGTTGCAATCACAGGGCATGGCCTCCAAGTATATATAAGCTTATCCTCCTTCCGGCCTTTAATGCTGGAGCAGGACTTTACTGACCGGTATAGCCTGCTCCGGAGGGCTATAAGGCTATATTAGACTTTTGAATATGGGTACTCACTCACAAAAGTGACCAATATGTCATCTGTCAAATTACAAGTGCTATATAATATAAAACACTTGTAATAAGACAGACGGGATATGACATTAGTGATTGAGTAATCAGTCTGCCAAATTCTAAAACAGGCCATTTATGATGTCACATTGTGTGCCCTTTCTTGAAATTATTAACCTACTGTATTCAAATTGTAGACTTCTTTGGTATGTGTATGTACTGTTATTTTCCTCTGTAGTATATAGCTAATGTGCTGTCTGCTTTCAGCTACCTCTGGAGAAAGCAAGGGAGATGCTGGCCACACTTCGGGGACCAGCAGGAAGGTCACTGGGTGTCCAAAGGCAGAGCCACCGAAGCTGAGGGATCGAGTATTACTCAGGGTGTGGGGGCTGGCCAGTAAGCCACTTCTCCATATGATTAAGAGGATCCAACTCTGACCAGACCCTTATATCAGTGGCAGAAATATCACAGGACAATTTTGTTCTTAGGACTACCTCCGTCACTAGCACTAGCACCACCCTCACTTCTGCCCTCCGTTCCAAACCAGCACCCAGTTTGTAAAAGGACCGTGGTCTCCTTTGCCTCTGTCACCAATTCTCCTGATCCCATCCCAACATAAGAACCTCTCTAGGGGGTAGACCACATTGTTGAATGCAATCAAGCTGTCAGTATGCAACTGCCACAAGAGGTTGACATCCTGTTTAACATATGGTCTGCCCTGTCAGCAGTGGGTCCCCTGACACCAGTGCTTCCGGCATATCTGCCCTATTACTCCTTCTGCTCCCATTTTGAGCCCAACATACTCTAAATAGGATGAACAGTCCTCCATGGTGTCGGACATGTAAACAGCACATCAGCTTTAGCCAAACTCTACATCAGGCCCTGAATGTTGAAAGTTGCACAACTGTGGAGCATCTGATCAGTGAGTATCTGCAGAATTTTGGTTTTAGGCAAACTCCATCCATCATCTTTCATGATTACTAAATTATCAGAAATATCTTGTTTGAAGTTATGTCAACCTTTGCTGTTACTCAAATTCCCAAACAACACTGTCAGTCTCACTTGGCCATTTTCATAAATAGTGATGCACCAATTAAGGTGCCAAGTGTGGGTTAAAAACAAGTAGCTTGTCAAAGATTTCCTCAAGTACTGACCCACATATGAAAATATTGTTGTTTAAAAGACATATTTTGTTTTACATAAAGTAAAACACAGCAGTATAGGGTGACAGTCTCAGTGAAGCTTGATAGATCATCATTATCATTATTGAATCTTTATTCGGCTATACAGCCATAAAAGCACAAAGTATCCATCACAATAAAATTACATAAAATCGAATACGATTCACATACATAAATAGAGTAAAAGATATTAAATCCATAACACAATAGTACAGTGTGCAAGATATGGACTATTGACCTAATTGAAACTAGAAATATACAAAATCCTGGCAATATACAAAAGGTGACTCATGACACTCCAAGCTTTTTTGTCTGAGTCTCCACATAGGTAGCAAACATTGTGAGACTGCAAACATAATGGGTTGTCTGACATCACGTCTCAGGATCCTAATGGTTACTCTAGAGTCAAGAATGTCCAGATTATGACATATCAGGAGGATCCATTTTCTTCTGTACCCCATGTAAATAGGACAAAACTGTACCACATGTTCAATAGATTCAGTAGTCTTGGGACAGAAGGGACAGAACCCATCGGACTCCCTGTGGACATACTGCCATTTAACAGTAAAAGAATAGAGTGGCAGGATCCCTATTCGAAATGGTACATATAGTGTCTTAGCTTGAGAAGGCTCTATCTCATCTAAGAAGGTTTCCATAATTAAGTCATCTTTAAACTCAAGAAATGAAACTGTAATGGAGCATACCCTTGTTTGTCCTAGGGAGAAAGAATACTTGTGCTGCAAATATAGTACTTTAGCAAAGACTTAAAGACCCCAGTGGAATCTGAGGGGATAGACCATAGGTTCTCACACCCTATCTTGGAAAGAGATTGTTTGATAAACTTAAGCCAAGGAATCTTCAGTACTCCGGGTTGACGCAGGACATCCCGCAAATAAGGGTCACCCAAGTTTAGCAGCAACACAAGATGGGTATCAGGCCCGTTTTATCAACAATCGGTCTAAGACCCATATCTAGGCAGAGAGGAGTAAGTGGGGTGCTAACAGGGAGATTGGCTAATGATTGGATAAAACAATTTTCAACTTTCTCCATACAGCTTTTATCTCTGTGGTCCCATAACTCAGTGCCATACAACGCCTCCCCAGGGCTTGCAAATTATACATTTGGATGGTTGGGGAAATGGGGAGAAATTTGGAACCCCTTTTTGATCTCACGATTCCCCCAGAATAATGTTCAAGCTTTAACCTAAACTTCAGGATATGGGGAGTCCAGTCAAAGTTCTCAGTAGTTGTGGCCCCTAAATAATCAAACACATGGGCTCTCTCTAAAGGGGCTCCATTGAGTGTTGGGTTATATCTCATAGATGCACAAGAATTAAAAAACATACATTTGGTTTTAACAATGTTAATCTCTAGAACTCCCCTTTTTGCAGAAAAGCCCAAACTGATCCAGGTGCATACCTAGATCCATGGATGATTTTTAGATCAGGAGTGTATCATCTGCAAACAGAAGGGCTGGGACCCTGACGTAGGCTACCCTTGGGAGGTGGTTCTCGCAATTCTCGAAGTATGATACCAGATCATTGATGAATAGAATGAATAGAGTCAGAGTGAGAACACTCCCCTAACGGACGCGCCAATTTTATTGGTATTGGATCAGTCACTTTGCCCTGGGACCCACAACAGACTTGGGCAAAGTTGTTGGTATGTAATATGACGAAAGCATCCAGAAGATACTTAGGGACCCCCCATGTCCATCATCACCTTTTCCTGGGTATTAAGTGGAAGGCGGTCTGAAGCTCCATTAAGGTCACATATAGATGGCTGCCATCGAGTGTGCCATATTTCCAATACAATAATTGTAGACTGAACTCCTAGTCTATGATACTTATCCCATCCTTGAAGCCAGCTTGGAGGGGTGTCAAAAGTGCAGTATCAAATAGCCACTCATGCAGCCTTTTTATGATAACCCTGCTAAAAATTTGCTGGGTACTATCTATGAGGCTTATAGGCATGTAGTTTGAAGGGGTGTCCTCGTAAACGTCTTGAAAGTCGGGATAATTGATGCCCCTCACCATGTGGGGGACATGGGTAGTCCTCTCATTATGGCGTTGAAAAGCAGAACTAAGTATGGACACCAGATGTTCTTTTCAGCCCTGAAGAGGTCCCTAGGGATCTTATCCTGTCCTGGGGCTTTGTTCAGAATTATTGAGTCCATGCCGTTCCTAACCTCAGAACTAAGTATAAGGTTTGTATCTAGGGCTGACAATTCTGTTTGAAAAACTACTGCCACAGAACTATCTGTACCACAATCAGTAGCCATATGCACTGGCCCGGCAAATATGTGTCCCTGTGACAGGAGAATATAACTCTTAAAAATGGACAAATCAGCCTGCTGCCGAAATGTTGTTATCTTTTGGGGAATGATCATTCATGTCACTATTAGCAAGAATATGCCAAAAGGAGCGATGGCCCTTCTCTCTGATGGATGCCCATTTTGCACATTCCCAATCTCTCTTTGCACAGATGATTTCAGCTTTGTAGGACTGCCTACATTCTTGGTTCAGCTTCTTTTCCTGATCTTGACTAGCTTTAAATAGCAGGTGTCAGGCAACTCTACAAGATTTGTTAAACCACTATGACTGAATTTTTTTCTTAGCTAGTGTCTTTGACTCTACAAAAAAGATGTTCCTTAGATATGCAAAAATAACATTGTGGATGGTGCTAATAGTCGCTAATGCTTCCAACTGATCCAAGGGTGCTACCCTGAGCTGCACAGCTTCAAATCCTTCCGTCACTGTATTATGAACCTTCCTAAATACAACCTTGGATTCTACAATCAAACTCCATTTTAGCATTCGCTGGTTGTGGTTTATCTGAGTCTCCTATCAAAAGGGTCAATACGGATGCTGGACAAACCGGTTCCTAGTGAACTCAACATAAGATCTAATGCATTGTGGTCACTGTCCTGCCAGGGTGTAACACACATGTCAGCCAATTTAGGCCAGAGTCTAATATCCAGAAGAATGTAGTCAATAAACTAGCATTATGCAAGCGTTAAATGTATGGCTCTCCTCTTTGTTGGAAATTATTCTCCCATTCGAAGGCCTTGATTCAATGTGAATGCATTTAACTGGACTACAATAGATGTTCATTTCTTCATGGAGGAAAGGTATCAGCTCAGGAACTGAGCAATCCTGATCTTCATTGCTGGAAAGATCCTCAGAGTGAGCGCTCAATGGCTCACATTTTGCAGGTAAAATCCCCAGCAACAATTTTATTAGATTCAACCAGAAGGGCAACTATGATGGGTGAGTCTGAGCTGCTACCTCCAGCCCTGCAATAAACGTTATAGACATAGTAAATCACATTAAGAGTGAACCACACGCTAACACATAGAACAGCGGGTGGAACCATGTCAATATCTTTAGCCGTACAGGGCAGACTATATTTCACCCAAATGGTCATCCCACCTCATGGTCAGCCCATCCCTGAAGAAATTGGGGCCTTTGTAAAATTAGCAAAACCAGGGCAAAACTGGGGGGGGACACGGACCAAGGGGCATATTATCAACAGCCAGCGATAATTATCGCTAAGCGCGATTTTAATTATCGCCGGCTATCGCTGGATCACATCTCCAAGATAGCGCGTTATTATCAACGCTTATCTCCAAGGCGATAAAAAATCCAGCGATAGCGGCGAAATGCGTGAATATCGCTGGAAATCCAGCGATAAAACCACAGCGATAGGGATATCCTTGATAATAGGGCAGGGTGGACTTATCCTGACAATCCACCTCCCATAGGATAATATAGCTAAGTCAGTTTTAAATCAGGCATTCAGATACCAGCGATAATCGCGGTTAGCGCTACTTTTATTATCGCTACGCGGGTTCGCGACCGGATTGATAATAGGGGGAAGTTGTGTTAGCGACAGTTTTCATGTTATTTTAGTAAGGAACGCCTACTTTGCATATCATTAGCGATAAATATCGCTGACATGCAAAGCGGCAGGATAACCGGCAGCTATCTCAAGGAAACAAGCGCTAACGCATGTTAGCGAGTCCTTGGTGATAGTGCGATAGAAATATCGCCGCTTTTCCGGCGATATGTGCCGGAAAAGCGGCGATACTTTCCTTGATAATATGCCCCCAAGTCTTTTGAAACAGCCAAATATCAAACATATCAACATACTTGCACCAATCCACACAGGAGAGTTTGGAAACTATCCTTGCAAGATTCCAGGAACCAAGCTTACTGGGTAGTGCAGAGGAGGCACCGTCAGTGATGTTGCTTGAGCTTTAAATGACTACTGGTGCAGGCCCACTGGAATCTAAGGTTAGAGGGTTGATAGGGTCCCCCAAAGCCTCCAGTTCTTCTCTAAAGAGACACCAGTGGTACCTAGGTGTCAATTAATGTTGGCCAAATCTGATTGGGAGAGAAATCGATTTGACATGGGAACTGTGGGGCTAGGTGTCTGAACTGTTCTAGAAGACAAGAACCCTTGCCCCATCTCCCTCCTAGGTTGTAGGTGTTTGCAAAAATAGCCCATGAGGGCAACGTTGATATTGTCTTCCTACATACATCTCCTGGCACCAGACTGAATTAAACGATGAGCCAGACCTGGATTATTGCAATTAATTACAACACAGTCCCCTCTCAGATGTTTTTCTGAGAGACCAACCCTCCTTACAAACAAGATATCATTAAATCTTTTAGCATGTAATTTGGTGCTTCGAGACGACCAGTGAGATACCTTGTTTTTGAGTTGGGATGTATGTTCCTCCCTATGAGTTTATAAGTACACTGCACCGGTCAAGACAGCAACACTGGAAACTTTCATGCGGAAGAATAAGACAAGTCTGATTGGGAAAAAACTGAGGTAGAGGGACAATTCCTCAAGCCTGCCATTCATTCTGAAAGTCTGAGCGTCCTTGAACACCTCCACCATTGTCCCGGCTGGGCCATCAGCTTAGACTGGGCCAGAGTTAGCTGTGTGATGGTATCCTCCAAATTGCGTATCCTGTCCATCAAAGGGGTAACACACTCTGCCACCATAGATTTGAGGTTCTCCAATAACCAGGTCCAATCAGTATTTACAGCTGCACCATTTGGAGTCGATAAAGCTGGAATGGACGCTGATGAAGTGTGCTCAGTAAGCTTGACGTTACCCCCTTGGGCTCCACTTGGTCTAGTTGGACCCCCATGGTTATAGTTACATTTCCTTTTGGCTGAATGGCCAAGGGCAATAGGGCCAGTGACACTATTATTCGAAGAGTCAGCAATGTTAGGCATGCCAATTTCTGATGGCTGAGCTTGCCTAACCGACACAGTGGACAGTTGACCACAAAATACAGGTAAATCCTCACAGCCCACCATCAGTTGTGATCCATCTAGACCGGCTGTGTCAGAGGGGAGGTACTGGAACCCTCTCCCATGCTGAGGGTTAAGCATCTCTCTGCTAGGTCACTTTCTTTAGCTAAAATACCAGCCGCCCGAACCAAAAAAGAGTCAAGTGTAGGGCGCAGAGCCTTACACAGGCTTAATAGGGGCATCTACCCTCTCTCTGTTCCCAGTGAGTTTTCACTTGCCCATGGTTCCGCTAAGTGTACCCAGTTATAATACTTGAAAACACTTGAAATAACACTCCAATGTGAGGGACTCACCATATGTTAAACTGAAAACCAAAAGCCCAGAACCAAGAGGGGTGCCTCAGCCCAGCCTCTTCCGGGTGCTAACGAGTGCGTCCCGCACCGGGGGGCTTGAGCACTGCTTAAATTCATCTAAATGGTGCACTGAAAACTGCAGGTGTATCTTGCCAGCCTCCCCGCCACTTGGCCTGTTGCAGCCTGTAGTCCTGGGCTCAAATTATGACTTCCCTCGATAGATCTATTCTGTCACTGCATTACAATCAGGTACAGAGAAAAAAGCGGAAGACATTAGTAAGACAATAGGTTGGGTCATGAAGATTCAGGATGTCATTGGCACTCTTAATTATATGGCATGAAATATTACATGACAAAACAACTCTAAGACAGGAAAGTGAATGTCAAGTGATATAACTGGACATATAATTTGCAACTTGTCTCATGCATGCACAACACAGTGGACGGTAGTATGTACAAGTAAGGCCTGATTCTGTATTACACTTCATGTCCTCTCTTTATGTTCAGATGCATCAACAGATTAGTATGACACTGTTAGAGCGCCCCTCCATACCTAACCAATAACACCCTGTTCTTCCCACAAAGAACAAACTAAAACCCACACTGAGGTGCAACAGATGGAGTGACAACCCACAGACCAACCCAAACGATGGTGCATATGTATGCAAGAGTGACTCCATAGAACTCCTCTTCACGACATGCTTAAGTGCAGACACACATTTGCTGAAACCCCATAGGAGTTCTCCTCCAAACCTCACAAAAACCCAACACTTCCCACTTCAACTACACTATCACGCCACACTCTACCGACCATGCCCCACAGTGTTGGGTAGCGTCTTCTCCGACCACCCAGAGGAACTTCAGGGCATCTTCACGGCTACGAAATAAAATACAAATGCTAGAATGCAACACAATACAATACCATACAATGCAGCTGCCTGCGAATGCATGACACTTACTACAAATGAGTGTCATACTAATTATTCCTTCTCTGGATTCCATCAAATTGTGCGATGCAACGTTCACAAAAATACTGAAACACTTATTGAAATTTGAATATTTCATCACATTTATTTCCTAAAAATCACTCCTTCTAAAAAGAATTAAAATCGCCATCGTACGTTTGAATTCTCCTGTTTTTCAGCACAACTTGTGTAATTAAACTGTAAAGTTGATAAATTAAAATTAGCAGCATGTTGCACATTAATGTCATTGATAAAAAGACAATCTTGAACTTACCAGCTTCTAATAGATTTTACTCGAAAGTATTCAGCTGAACCTGATTATTCAAGTTTTCAACCAACTGTCTTCAAATACCTATTAGTAGCAAAACTTTGGTAGACGCCCTGGTAGAGGTATAAAAGCCGCACCTTCTTCTTTGGTTACAAAGACATCATGAAAAGGTTACAGGTTTGCCATGCAGAAAAGTCACTGGAATGTCAGGCGTTACTTTCTTGCGTGTCACTCCAACATGTTTTGTGTCATTGTTCTCATTCTTACCGCCTTAACATGCAAAATTGCAAAATATTTCTTCAAATTGAGTGAGGCCTTTCAATAATGACAGACACTGATATAGTTTGTTAAAGGCTACTTTAACGTGACAGGTCTGCGCTAGTAATACAATTCCGTGTCAACACCTTACAGCCTAAACCATCCATCTGACTAAAGCAATTTCATAGCATAATAACACATCCATCCTTAAATCTCCAGTGCATAAACGCCCACCCCCAACTGCAATATTGTCCCACAGTACCCTTGGCTTCAGGGGTTGACAATGTTCATGCCCTAGCATTACTTTTCCTTGTTCCTTAACTGCCCCCTTTGATTGCCTCCTTAAACTCTTCTCCAGGTCCTCACCTATTCCTTATAGCGCATCGCAGCACAACACTACCCCAAAACCCAGGAGCCGTCATGTACACTCAGCGACCAAGCCAATCCTCCTGTCACCCCTCTCACTTGTCCCCAATGCTCCACAACGAAATAGCCTCCCCAGGTATTTTCCTTCCCCATCTCTAGCTCATTAACACTACTTCCCTTACTCCTTCTCTTCCCCCATTCTGGTAACACAAAACCAACCTGGAAAGCAGGTATATACATCATATTAGAATATAACAATATTTCCCATAACCCTTGAACCCTGAAACCAAGAACTTCTACTACACAATTGTCAGGCAGATACTCCTAGTCAACGATTTCCCCAAAACAACATCTTTTCCCCAGCCAGCTCTTCCAAATTCAGAGGTGTGGGAAGCAGAGGTGCCGGAGGTGTTCCAGCACCCCCAAAATACCCCTGCGGAAGTGCCGAAGGAGGAATGAGCAGTAAAGACGACCTTGAGTTTAGTTTTTATCTTGTCGCATTTTGTGTGAGTTCTGACACAGGAGTCAAGAACCATGAAAAGTCTCCTGGCAAACTTGCTTTTTTTACATGAAGATTGGTGTTTATCTTACCTTTTCTTGAATGCAAAGTGAGGAAGGTGAATATGTGGCCGTCTTGCTGGGGCAGAAGAAATATGAAAGGAAAAGCTGCAAGATGTCGTACACACAATAACATTTAGGGGGGAGATTTTCGAAACTTTTGCGCTGGATTAGCGTCACAAAAGTGATGCTAACCAGCGCACATTTTTTGTTTGCTATTTTCTTTCCAGCGTTTTGCATTGGAAAGCACCCTTTAAGTAGCGTTACTTTGCGCCGAGGGGGTGTTACATGGGTGGTACATGGGCGTTCCCATGCAACCACCCATGCCTTTTGACGCAAAACCATATTTACAAATATTTGTAAACATGGTTTTGCGCCAAAAGTTAATGCCCCTTCAAAGGAGGCGCTAACAAGAGAAATGCTTTAATTTCTCCGTGCTTTCCGACTTTCCATGCGTGCTGCACTGTGCAGCATGTATGTAAAGTGGGAAAAGCTTTGCATCCCGTGCCTTGCATAGTAATTTGTACAGGAAGGGTACCCTTCCTCTACAAAACCTATGCTACACTCATGCACACACCCTATCGCTGCGGCGCTAAGGTGTGTGCATGGCGCACGGCAGCTGAAATCAGCGCCGGCGCAAAGGGGAGGAGAGAGCCATATCTCTGAAGATATGGCACTCTCCTGCTCCCTCCCTGTTGCGCAACGCGGCGCAGCCTCGCGGGGGGCTGTTCTGCATTGCGCGACTTTTTGGAAAATCTCCCCCTTAAATTCTTGTAAGTGAACTTCACAGATATTTCAAACTAACCCAGCAGCAGAAAGCCTTCCAATGAGGCACGTTTTTTGTAAATGTGAGGTGTGATGGAAAGAAAGATGTGAATAAGATCAAAACCAACCAATATACTTCACTTGGGCAATGCACAAATGATAAATATGTGCAGAAATTCCATTTCTGCCTGTTATTGTTTGTGCATGTCATAGGTTTAGCAATAAAGCTGCATGACTGCTGTAAATTTAGTGGAAAATTCAGTGGAAAGTGCGGTTGATGTAAAAGGTAGTACTCTAGCACATCATGATTTATTGATCTATTTAGGGCAATTTGCTCCAAAATACACCATTTGATAAACACTATTCATCTGTTGTGTGCCAGACATGGTGTGGCCTGGTGATGTGTATGGCGTTGCGCCGCTGACAATAATGCTTAGGAACACTGGTGGTAGTGTTTTGCACACCTGAGGTTGCGCCTCAGTCCCCTTTATTCCCTCCTGTCCCCTACAACCCCACCGTGACCAAGGGGACACAACAGGATGGGCTACTCATCAAAACACCCCTCCTTGAGGTTATATAGTTGGCTCACCCACCAATGTAAACATAACTTTCCTCCTTTATACCAAATAAACAAATAGCATAACAAAATCATCATCATAAAATTCTGACCTTCATCTGCAGAGCGAAACTGCGGATAGCATGGGAGAGAGAGAGAGAAAAAGAACAAGAAAAGAGAAAACAAGAGAGAGATAAAGAGAAAAAAGATCACTAGAGATGAGACCATGATTGCAGTTCAGTGCAATATAAAGTCCTAAAAATGAGAAGATCTCGCAGGGTGTGGTCGAAGATGGTATCTCTCAGTCCCTTGATGAGTGGCATCTTTTCTCGTCTCATTTGGCCTTACTGGCGGTGATGTGCTGAGATCAGACAGCCCAGCAGGACAAGGTTCTGGGAGGAGGCGCCTCCCATCTTCTTGGGACTAAGGCATCACCATAGGTGATTCTGCTGGTGCAGGATAACTGCCTGGCGAAAACTCTTTGTCATGCGGCATCTCTACTCCAAGCTTTGCCGACGGATCCGTCCTAGACGAGTTAATTTGAGTTTGATAGTGTTTAAAAAACAACATGTTTCTTGTGATTGTCTCTCCAGCTATCTGAGCAGTGATCATCATTCCCTTTACTGATTGCACCTTCCATGTATCAATCTCAAAAGGTAGCATAAACTTGCCCCGGTGATATCTGTTCCTCACCATCACCGTATCCCAATGTGATGGTACTCCCTTTGGCTTTGCAGGTTCAGGACATGCTGTCAGTCCATATCCAGCGCTGTTGTGACATGTTGGCAACTCGTTTTTGCATGGCTAACAATCCTTCAATTTGGGGAATGACATCCCCCACTGTACGATTCATACATCGGGAGATGGGACTGACTTGAGTTGTAGTGTGAGGTATAAGACAATATTCCCTGGGGAAAGTGTAGAGGGCACAGTCCATGTTTTGTCCATTGGCCAAAGCGATTCAGAGCACCTTGTTTACTTTCCTGTGGTGAACATCCTGGGATTGTAAATATTCCTTGAACTCCTGACTCGAGAATGGAGGGCATTGTCAGTATGCAGCTCCTTGAGAAGTCCATGGGTGGCCATAATTTTCTCCAAATGAGTTCTTGTTTGACTGGCAGTTGTTGAGTCCATGATTTCAATTTCAGGGTGTTTTAAAAAGTCATCTATGAACACTAGCATGAGTCTACCATCTGGGAGACTGCCAAACTCCATGCTGGCCCTTTGCCAGGGGAATGTGGGATATTGTCTATGATGATTGATGCTGGTGGGTCTGCTGGGCCGGCAGCTTGGCACAGGGCACACTGGTGTACTGTCCCCTCAACTAGGGCTTCCAAACTAGGGAACCAGGCCTTGCATCTCAGTTGAGACTTTTTCTAGATGACCCATTGATGGGCCAGGTAAGCAAGGTCAACCACCCGTTGTTGTAGAGTCCCAGGAACCACTAGACGTGACACTCTCATGACACAGCCTTCAGGGGACACCGCGAGTTCTGTGCGAACTTTGTGCAGGGAGGTTAGCGTCAGCCTTGCGTCTTCCGTACAATACATAGTTTTAGAGAGCAAAGTACACCATTTTCCTGAAAACACAGTAGAGATGCCCAACTGGAGGCACTCATCAGTGGCTGTGGCCTTGACGATCTCTGCGAGCGAGATGGGGAATGGTCTGGAGCGTTCAACGAGTTGAACTTATTCTTCCACCTCTTCTGAGTCAAGCTCTTTGCTTTCTGTGGCAGGTCAGGCAAGTCTCAATAGATAATCTGCTGCATTTTGAGCCCCCAGGTGATAAACAACTGTGAAATGATATTCCTGCAATTGTAGAATCCATTTTTGATTCTCTGCGGGGGTTTTGAGGATGACCCCATGAATAATGGGATGAGGGCTTTGTGATCCGTATGAACAATGATGGGTTGGCTATATAGCTATAGATGGAAATGACAACAGCCTCAATGCATGGCAATGGCTTCTTTTTTAGTGTAGGAATAGCTCTGTTCAGTCTCTGTCAGTGCGTGGCTGGCATATGCCACTGTTGTTTTGCTTTTGAGATAACACTGCCCCCAGGCCAGTGGGGCTGGCATCTACCGATTGTTCGGATTCTCAGGCAGGGTCGAAGTAGACCAGGGTGGTGTCAGCTGACAATGCCAGTTTCGTGGCTTGGAAAGCCTCTACCTGATCAGGCCCCCAATTCCAGATTGTGTTGTTCTGTGTAAGCTCCCGCAGCGGGTTGTAAGGTCCATGAGATTACAAATGAACCAGCCACAATATGTGACCATACCAAGGAAGCTTCTTACTCCGTGTCAGTGGTGGGCGCTGGTGCTGCCTGAATGTCCTGAACTTTGACGGCATCAGGTAGCATCCCCTTCTGGGAGAAGCGATACCCAAAAAATACTATTTCCTTTTAAAGGAAGGCACACTTGTCTCTGTGAAGTGTTAGACTATTTTCTTGGAGGACTGGATTGTGGCTCTCAGGGGATTGAGATGTTCTTCCAGCATAGGGGCATGTACCAGGATGTCATCATAGACATTGAAGACTCCTTCAAAGCTAGCAAGCACGCTCCTTATGGTGTCCTGGAAGACTTCTGCGGTGCTGGAATCTCCAAAACTAAGGTGCCTGTAGCATCCGAGGGCCACGTGTGTGGAGAAACTGGTAATGGCTCGAGATTCTGGGTCCAACATCAGTTGGTAATAGCCAGCTTGCAGGTCCATTTTTGAGAACCATTTGAAGTCACTCACTTCTGCCACGATGTCATCCACAGTGGGCGTTAAGTGACATTCTCGTTTGATAGCCAAATTAGGTAGGCACATGTCGACACATATCCTAACGTCTACGGGTAGTTTGGGTTTGCGCACTATGACAATCGGATCTCCCACAGAGTCAGACCATCAATCTTTTCGGTAATATCCGCCTTTTCAATTTGATCAGGCTGGATCAAGTCGTCGACATGGAGGCGTATCTGATGGACTTATAGGCACCCTAGGCCTTCAAATAATGGTGCAAACTTGCTTACCAAATCATCCACACTTCCTTGGTGCACACTGAAGGCGAAAGTGACGAGTTGAAGGCGCTCCGCAGTTCAGCAGCTCAGCAAAATCCGGGATCCTCCTTTGGTGACATACAATTTTGTATGAGTCAAGTGAGATTCATGGGCAATCTTGGTTGTGAATACTTCAGCTAAAGGGAGTGGAGAGGTGGACCCATACGCGAACACTTGTGTGGAGGTGGGTTACAAAGTAGGTTGCACGGGAAGTGTCAGCATTACTGACTGGTACATGATGTTAATGGATGCTCCAGTATCGATCAGCGCCTTCACTCGATGACCACTGAGGAGTATGTTACACTTCAGAAAGTGGTTTCGGGAGTATCCTTCTGGTTGCATGGCATGTATGACATGGACTGCCTCTTCTATGTCATCATCATCATCTATGCCTCCTTCCTTCTCTGGGGCATCTGACACGTCCAGGGCATTGACATCCTTTTTACTTTGACTATTCTGGGGCGTTGAGGAGCGGCAAAGTGGTTTGGTTTGTTGCATGCTGAGCACCTCTTTCCTTGTGCTGGGCATTGCCCTTTGGTGTGGGTAGGAACCTCCACACCCATTGGATTTCTTGAGCACAGAACTGGGCCCAGTGTGCATTTTCATTTTTTCAGGGGGTTCCCGTGGCTATTGTGTTGATGAGTTCCGTCTTGATTTGGCATTGTAATGCTGCCTCCATGTATGCTGCTCGCACCTTGGACAGTTCTTTGGACCTACCCATTGTTAGCATGTCCGCCATGGGAATTCCTGGAACTTGAAGAATGTTTTCTCTCAGTTTTGCCGAGGAAAACCCTTGAATAAACTGAGCTGTTTATTATTGTTGATTTCGCCCGGCAGTGTACAGGTGCTAGCTAGGTCTCTCAGGAGGGCATAAAAAGTGTCTACTGACTCATCAGGTAGTTGTCTGACTTGACACAGCAGGAAGCATTCATAATCAGGGTTTGCTAATGGTTCAAAATGTGCTGTTAAAGCTCATTTCAACGTGCCATACGTGAATGTTGGTCTGGCTTCTACGATTAATTTTCCCAACTTGTGTATAGCTGCCCCTCCCAAGTTCAGGAGCATGGGACATTGCCTGTCATCGCCTAATGCCACAGCCACAAAGTAGGTCTCCAGGCGCTCCACCCATTCTTTCCACTTCGCACCTTAAGCAGACGGGGGACCATCAACTAGAAACAGTTCCACAGGGGATATGGCTGTCATGGTGTCTTCTCTTGATAGATGAGCTGTGAGACGCGCTCTCCTACCCCTCTAACAATTAACCAGCCTGAGCACAGCCACCTCACAAGCCACCACGACAAAGAGCAGAACACAGTTGGGCGCGTAGAGTGCATGTGTAACAGGCCTTGCCTGTGCACCCAACAGAATGTGGGTGTGGATGAAGTTCATGCAGGCACAAATATCACCAACCTAGTGTTGCTGGGAGTTAAGTAGGGCAGTAGGTGAGGACCAGACTCCTGGTCCCTTGGCTCTCAAGAGGAACCACACTGGCTGTAGGGACAGAATGGCACGCCTCCCCAGTGCCTGCAATGTTGCTGTATTGCTGTAGGGCCCCTTTCTCAGCAGGACGGGCCAGACCGGCAGGAGATGCATTGTGCCTGCACGGGGGGCTTATGAAAAGTGCAGCGCCTCTACTGGACCCCAGTAGTAGGCAGTGCGTCTCACCGGAGGGTGCGCACGTGACCTGCTGGCAGGGTGGGAAGTAAACAGCAGAACACCGTTGAGCCCAGATCAGGCTGACAGGCAGTGCACCACAGAGGCAAGGAGCCGGGGCCAGGATGGCCGCCACAACGCTGCCTCCATGTATGCTGCTCCCACCTTGGACAGTTCTTTGGACCTACCCATTGTTAGCATGTCCGCCATGGACCTTCCTGGAAGTTTGAGAATGTTTTCTCTCAGTTTTGCCGAGGAAAACCCTTGAATAAACTGAGCTCGGATATTGTTGTTTTAATCCGGCAGCGTACAGGTGCTAGCTAGGTCTCTCAGGCAGGCATAAAAAGTGTCTACTGACTAATCAGGTAGTTGTCTGGCTTGACACAGCAGGAAGCATTCATAATCAGGGTTTGCTAATGGTTCATAATGTGCTGTTAGAGCTCATTTCAACGTGCCATACGTGAATGTTGGTCTGGCTTCTACGACTAATTTTCCCAACTTGTGTATAGCTGCCCCTCCCAAGTGCAGGAGCATGGGGCATTGCCTGTCATTGCCTAATGCCACAGCCACAAAGTAGGTCTCCAGGCGCTCCACCCATTCTTTCCACTTCGCACGTTAAGCAGACGGGGGACCATCAACTAGAAACAGTTCCACAGGGGGTATGGCTGTCATGGTGTCTTCTCTTGGTCCCTAGGGTGGTTTGATAGATGAGCTGTGACACGCGCTCTCCTACCCTTCCAACAAATAACCAGCCAGAGCACAGCCACCTCGCAAGCCACCACAACAAAGAGCAGAACACAGTTGGGCGCGTAGAGTCCATGTGTAACAGGCCTTGCCTGTGCACCCAACAGAATGTGGGTGTGGATGAAGTTCATGCAGGCACAAATATCACCAACCTAGTGTTGCTGGGAGTTAAGTAGGGCAGTAGGTGAGGACCAGACTCCTGGACCCTTGGCTCTCAAGAGGAACCGCACTGGCTGGAGGGACAGCAGGGCACGCCTCCCCAGTGCCCGCAACGTTGCTGTATTGCAGTAGCGGCCCGTGGTGGGAGTGCTGCCGGGTGCTGACGTGGGCGGGGAGGGGGTAGTAAACTATGGATTACGGCCGATTAGAGGTAAGTAAACATATAAATAAATAAAACAAATTTAGTTGCGCGCGCTGCATCGCATTTGGCGATAAAGCGCGCGCAAAGAAATTCGTTTGATTTATTAATATGTTTACTTACCTCTAATCGGCCGTAATCCGTAGTTTACTACCCCCCACCCTGCCCCTCCCCCGCCCAACGTCAGCGCCCATCAGCACTCCCACCACGGGCCGCTACTGCTGTATTGCTGTAGGGCCCCTTTCTCAGCAGGACGGGCCAGATGGGCAGGAGATGCATTGTGCCTGCATGGGGGGCTTATGAAAACTGCAGCACCTCTGCTGAACCCCAGTAGTAGGCAGTGCGTCTCACCGGAGGGTGCGCACATGACCTGCTGGCAGGGTGGGAAGTAAACAGCAGAAAACCGTTGTGCCCAGATCAGGCTGACAGGCAGTGCACCACAGAGGCAAGGAGCCGGGGCCAGGATGGCCGCCACAACGGGCCGCGAGAGACAGGCGGCAGACAGGGAGACGAGGTGAGGCGACAGGTTCAGTCCGCCCAGTCGCCAGTTGTTCTGTGCAAGACGCCACTGGTGCCACTGACAATAATGGTGCCACTGACAATAATGCTTGGGCACACTGGTGGTAGTTTTTTACACGCCTGAGGTTGCGCGTCAGGCCCCTTTTATTCCATCCTGTCCCCTACATCAAGGGCATGACCAAATTGACAAAACAGAGCAGGCTACTCATAAAACCCCCTTCGTTGGGATTACATAGTGGGCTCACCCACCAACGTAAACATAACATTCTGCCGAATGGATGTGGCTCATTTACTAACCTTTCTGTAACACTTGGGGGGATATTCACAAGGACTTATCTCCAGGTTATTGCCACCTTAACGCAACAAAGTGGAGATAGATTTAACGCCCCATTCACAAGCGGTTGCAAACTGCAGACAGCGCAAGTATTTCCGCGATAACTGCCCCAAAATTTACCTCCACGGGCGACAGCACCAACTAACCCTAATGAGATGCAGAGTAGGCGTTCCCATGCAAAAACACACAAAAACACCACTACACCACATTTACAACAAACTGCCAGATCAGCGATGCGAACCAAAAACAGGCGATAATCCGCGGTAGCAGCAGGGATTCAACACCTGCCTTCTGCTGGTGTTAAGCAGGATGACTACCTGCTGCATGAAAGGGAGACCAGCCAAGAGCCACATCTGAAGACCCACAGATGCCATGGAGACAATGACCATGCAGCTCGGAAACCCATGAGGGCCACAACACCCACAGCCACCACCCCCAGGCCCGCCTCTACCCCCAGGATCCGCCCCCCCCGGACCACCACAGAGGCAGCGTACACAAAGACAGCTGACCCACCGTAAACGCACCAGCCTCACAGACCGAACGCCAGAGGAGGACATTTCCCACCACAGGCCTAAAAGGACAACCATCCTCCGCATCCTGACCCACATCGCCCACCTGCTGACGGTACCAACACAGCGCACAACGAACATCCCTCCGCAGACAAAGCTGCCGGCTGTGCTGCACATGTTGGCCCCTGGTACCTTCCAACACACACCTGCCCGAGTCGGAGGAGTCTCACAGCCAGCCCCTTCCAAGTTCATCAAACCTGTCCTGGATGCCATCATCAGCCTGGTACCCCAGCACCCCCACTCCACCCACACTGCGCAGGAGCAGCTGGAGACCAAGCAAGGCTCCCACGCCATAGCTGGATTCCCTCACGTGTCGGGGACAATCAACTGCACACGTGTACCCCTCATGCCCCCTGCCCACACTGCACACAATTACCTCAACAGAAAGCACACGCATCCCATGAATGTGCAGGCAACAGTGGACCACCCGGGACTCCTCAACAATGTCGTGGCCAACTCCCCAGGCAGAGTGCATGATTCCTACATCTCCCGACAGTCCATCATCAACCAGCTCTCCCAGGATGGCACCTATGGAAATGAAGTGCTCGTTGGTAAGTCCCAAATGAACACACCACACACCTCCACCCCGCAGTCATGCAACTCACGACACTGGCAATGGGCACGCAGCACAACTACATTCAACATGCCACACAACATGCCAACCGACCAGACACGACAACACAACTCCATTGGGAACCTGGGCTTGCCATGCCCACAACCCAGCCACTGCATGGCACCACAGCCACACAATAGCAGGATGTGAGGAGAGGCTTGGACCAGGCATGTGCGAGAGCAGCAAGTGACCAATGAATGAGAACCTACCCAATGCCAGGTGTGGCGTGGAGGTGGCGGACAGACTTCAGTATGCAAACCACGGAAATGGCCATGTGGACATTAACCGCTGGTGCATGGAGTGTGGTGGCCAGTGGACGCTACCATGTCCCCACAGGCTGTGGGGCAGAACGTGGAAATGTCACATGTTACGTCCCCCCCTGCATGCGTGGGCAGGGTGGGTTGGCCCTGCGTATGCCAGGCCTGCGTAGGGGTGTGAATAAAAAGGCCGTCACACTGGGCGTGGTCCTCTTTCAGAATGGCCAACGCGTCTGCCAGGGCGGCGCCTCCCAACCCGCCACGCGGCCGGCGCCGTGCGCGGCGGGGCCCGCGTCCCTGTGCGCCTGCTGCACCCCGGGCCACTGGTCCCCAGACCCGTGATGCCTGGCTCAGCGCACCAAGGAGGCTCCGCTCACCTGCAGACACCGGCGTGTGTCAAAGAGGGCCCACCACGTGCCGGTGCAAGCTCCAGGCCCCAGTCCTGCGACCTCTGCAGCCTCTGCAGAACATCGCTGGCCTCCACGGCGCTGGCCCACAGTACTCATCTCTCATTGACATACTCCACCGGTGTACTCTTCGGCCCAGCTGTTGGCACAAGTTGAACTGAGTCGTGAGTTCTGAATGGCAGTGACCAACGGTCTGTGGCAGCGTCCACATCGCTATACTCCCTCCGATCAGTGAAGCAAAAGTCTGCATCCCAGGCCTGCGACACGTGGTGCCACTAACCCTGTACAACGCAAGCCGGCGACACTTGGATGAGGGCTCAGGCCTACACTGCGCTCCAGTAGGTCCCACATGTGGAACTGTGTCCTGAGTCTTGAATGGCAGTGACCCCAAGTCCGTGGCAGGGTCCACATCACCCTACTCCCTCCGATCAGTGAAGCAAAAGTCTGCATCGCAAGCCTGCGACACGTGGTGCCACCAACCCTGTTGAGGGCTCAGGTCTACACTGCGCTCCAGTAGGTCCCACATGTGGAACTGTGTCCTGCGTCTTGAATGGCAGTAACCCCAAGTCCGTGGCAGCGTCCACATCACTGAACTCCCTCCGATCAGTGAGGCCAAAGTCTGCATCGCAAGCACACGACACGTGTCTGTGGGCCCGTGCTGACTGCTGCCCCCGGCCTACACTGCGGTCCTGTAGGTCCCACATCCAGCACTTAGTCGTGATTCATGAATGGCAGAGTCCATAGCAGTGAACGCACGGAGAGGAGTAAGAGGAAGATGCGGTTCAGTCCGGATGAAAGCCGGATCCTCGTTACGGAGGTGACCGAACACTAGCAACAACTGACCTGGTGCCACTAACCCTGTTCACCGCAAGTCCGCGTCCCGTGGTGCCACTGAACCAGAACTACGCAGGCCGGTGGGACCATCCAACGTAAGCCGGCGACACTCGGTAAATGGCCCCTGCTGACCGCTGCCTCAGGCCTACACTGCGGTCCAGTAGGTCACACATGTGGAACTGTGTCCTGGGAAGATATGGAGGAGTCCACACCATTGGACACGACTCATCGCAGGGGGCATCCCCTATCAGCACTGGTGCCACTGACTCTGTGCGCAATGAGTCATGGGCACTTTCTGGTTGGACTTTGGTGGCGTCTGAGTCCATGGCCTGGGGGTTGTCTGCATCATCATCTGGCTGGGCCGGACTTGGTGTCCGACATGTGTCTGTTGCATTCATCTCCACCTTAGTGACTGTTTCTGCGTGGTTCTGCCCTCTGCATCATGCCCTGGGGGTACACCTTCCACTGTCCACAGAGACACTCCGCGACAACCCCCTTTGTCATCTACGAGAACCTGCTCTGCTCGCGTGACCCTGCCCCAGTGCACTGCAAGTCAGCGGCCCGTGGCCGTAGGCCCGTGCAGAACGCTGTGCATCCGGGGCCACTAACTCTGTGCAGCTCAAGTCATGGGGCCTTTATGGTTGAATGGTTGTGTCCTTTACGATGTACACTGTTGTAGTTTTTTGACTGCACCAGGCACTCCATGACGGCTGGTGTACACACCCCACACACATCCAACACAGGTGTCACTCGACATGTGGGCCTGCTAATAAAAGTGGCCGTGCGCACATGCCCGTAGCCATTCACACCATCTAAGCAAGTGTGTCCATGTGGTCATTATGTCAGCATGATGGGCCGGAGCCCTGCAACATCACAGTGTGCTGTCTTCAGCGGAGGATACCATGTCACCTCAGCAGTGGCTGAGACCTTGGACATGTAGCTTCGCCCGCCCCCCCCTGCATGCACAAGCGGCGTGTGCTGGTCCGGCGTATGTCAGGTCAGCGCAGGGGTGTGCTGATTCGGCAGGGGGATCAGGGATTGTCTCTGGTCTGGACTTGAACAGGAAGTGCAGTAAGTGTGTCTTTGTGTTGGGGTGTTGTCGCCACCAGGGCCACAGTAGTCGATGTTGCAATGTTGCATGCACCCGGAGGGCGGGCCCCCACGTACAGGGAAATGTAGGAGCGCAAGCCCACTTGGGGTCTTGGCACATGCATGCCAAGTGTTATGTGTATCAGTCCTGCGGATGTATGAGTCAGGTGCCTAGTCCCAATCGCAGTGCGATCACAGCTGTACACCTGTGTCCGCCCTGTCTGGACCATTGGCCTACACTCACGTGACCGCACACCCTCGACGGCCAGCTTAAAGGTGTTGTTGGCATGCCGCTGGACATGCGCGGACAGGCATGACAATGGTGTGCCATAGGAGTGCACGTGATACAACCGCGCAGCGCACACATGTGTGGGGGCTCGTGGCAGGGAGGAGCAGCTGTGAGGCAATGTAACACACAGTGAGGCCGCTCATGTGCCACGTGCTAGGCATATCATCCATGATTCCCTGGGTCGCAGACATCCCACCCCACCCATAACAGGCCTCTATACATCTCCTGTATGCATGCAGATGGTGAAGTTACTGTAGGGATGAAAGGTCCTTTGTCTGCACTATCAGGCGGTAGCACATCTGCAGCTCCTAGTTGGGACTTGCATGTGCCCAGCACCCCCTGACAGATATGATAGCATTTGCTGGCGACTCCCACACTACGCATTGCCTGACGTAAGACCAACGTGTACACATCCCACATGCAGAAGTCCTTGGTCGTAGTTAGCGTGCGTGAAATGGCATTCACACGTACTCCCACCACACCCCAGGCCTGCACCCGTTGCACAGCCTGTGTTGCAATGTCGCTCGTGCATATTCGAGTGGTCCATGGATGTCTGCCTCTCCAACGTTACGGCTGAGCTGGATTTCGACGTGTGTGTGTGCCCCCTGTTGGCCCACGACCAGGAGTGTCACCGTGATGCCCGTTTATGGCATGCCTGGATGTTTGGCATGCATGCTGGCAATTGGACCTGGGAGGTTGCACGAGTCGTCGTGTGCAGTGACCACATTGAGGCTCTCCCCGATTGGGCTTTCGTGCAAATTGGGGCCAGGGCTTGGAGTCAGCACATCTGTCCGGGACAGCTGATGGGTTACGTCGCCGACATGTTAGATGTGGTGGACAATGATCTCTCATTAGAAATGTTGGCCTACGCTGCTGCACTCGCGTTCATGGACGAGTGACAAGGTACCTGCAGCCAGAACTGCATGTGACCCTTTGCACGTGTCCTGACGCCTGGTTGCATGTTGGGGATCTGGTCACATGTCCCAAGACGACAGTGGACATGGCTGCATTGGCTTGGACTCTTGATCCATGCGCGGACAACCAACGCAGGTTGGCAATGACTTGTGTTGGTGATGGACTCCCCTGGGGTGGACATGGGCGCTTTCCGACGTTCCTCATTCAGACATGCTGCTGCATTGGTCTGCATGTCGTGGCACTTCCCTTGGTCGTACTGACACGCAATTGTTGATAAAGTTTCCGCACATTCACTTGTCTCCAACTGTGTTGAGTGTTTATTTGTATGCCAATGTGTGTGTCACGGCCTATCTGGGTCCCTGCCTTACATGCATTGCTACCCCATCAGGGCTGTGGGTTGGTACTTGTGCATTGTCATGTCCCTGTTGCGTGCTTTGCTAGATGCGTATGGCCATTTGCCGGCCACAAGCTGGTGCACTTGTGTCCTGTGTTCGGTTGTGCAAATGTTGGTGTTTGTACCACATTGTGTCCGATGTTGGGGTACTCTGCTTCCTATGTGTGTGTGCTGCATTGTGTGTGAGTTGGGCCTTCAGCTCTGATTTGGCTCACCCTTCTCCCTTTCAGGCAGTGTGGTTTTAACTTCTGTGCTTGTTCAGTGGTGTGGTATTGCCGACTTGTGTGGCTTGTGCTCTTGGTTGGTGTTGTTCCTCTTGGGCATGGTTTGTCTGTAGTTGTGCTGTGCTTAATTGTGCATGTGTGCCATTGTGCCCATCTCCCCCCAGTCCCTGGTCGTTCCTCTCCCTGTTGCTGTTGTGTCTGTTGATTTTGAGCAGTTTCCGGTCCCCGACTCCTGCCACCATCTCCAGACATATGTGGTGGATACCATTTCCTCCATGTCATCCAGCTCCTGGTGTGGCGCTGGACTCCCACCTCCGGTGTGCATTGCTGCCTTCTGGTTGTTGGCGTGTTTCTGCTTGTTTGTGCGTTTCGCATCATTCCAGCTGTTCTGGTTTTCTGCCATTGTCCTCTTCCGCTCTCCGGCTGCATTCACCTTGTCCACGATGGCCTGCCATGTACGATGTGTTGTTGCCAATGGGGCTTGTGGGGTTGTGTAGTAGCTCCGACTGCCTCCATTGTGCTGCGCTGTTGTTTTCTGTTTGGTTTGTCTTTCTTTTTCCTGCTTTTGTTGTGCTTATTCCCGCCTGCCGTATGTGTGTCGCGGGCCTGGCGCTGCTTATCACTGCTTTCCTCCTCGCGAATGGGCTCATCGCATGTTTTTTGGTGTTGGGTTTTGTGTTTTTATCTCCGTCGCGGTGGTTGTATCGTGGACATTGGCCGCGTTTTAGGCAACCTATCGCATGGTACCGCAGTGTTCTGAATTCCAGGTTAATACAGGGTTATCTTCCCGCGATCGACTGCGATGTGTAAAGTTGTGTTAACATTTTTTGGTGATGTTTAGCGCACGTTCTTGTGAATATCCCCCTTGGACTATTCACAACCCCTATGACTTCATTGACATTGTATTGATGGCAGCACCCCTTCTCTCAAAATTGTGCCAGCACCATTTGTTTTCAATTTTATTAACAATGTAGAAACCCCCAAGTCACATCTTGTCATTTAAAACCCGTGTTATGGCAATTTACAATAAGCTAAGAGACAATTAGCATCCTAAAAAATACCCAGGTCATACTAAGCTTACACAAAGGAGGTTCGCAGGCTGCGAAACAGATCTCTGCAACAAATTCCTATCACCATGTTAAGAATTTTCACAATTACCTGTCTCCTAAGTCTCTCTCTTCTGCACTTCTTTCTCCACCCACCGTCTAACATACTCTGCCCTATCAATCCGGCAAACACTTCATAATCCCAGAAACACTTAGCATAATACACCACCCTGGATAATTTGCCTATAATAGTAACTGGAAACAAAACTTTATCTGTTAATGTAAACATATACTGCATCCCATATTTCTCACTTCCTTAATCAACATTCTCTCACCTCATTTCTGCATCGAACCTGCCAGCAAACTCCAAACCACCTGCCACATCTGAAAGTATGTGTACATCCCATTCCGTCTCATCACCCAAATCCCACATTGTCACACTATTGAAACATTTCAAAAACACCCCAAAACATGTACACCTGCCTTTATTGTGACTTTATGTAATCCTCCAATGTCCTACGAAAACTTGCACCATACTCTTTGCCCTCACAACTTCTTCCATCAAACGGGTGATCACTGTGACATTATGCCTATGCAGGTGTGCTTCCATCTTGACCAAATCTAGCTCTAGTCACAAAAAATTCAATCAGTGGCCTGGGACATCCATCTTTTCAGGATCTAACCTCTCTGTACAATTGTACTTCTTGCTTGCTGCATTAATAAATCAGGTAGATAATAAGGTTCCTCTACTGTCCCTAGTGCTACTGAAAATAAAATCCAAAACAGCTGAACTTCTGGAACACTGTACAACGTATGGACTACGCTTTATCCACAAAATAAATCCTTCAAATTGCCTGCCTAATAAGCTGAAATCATTAAAGTGTACTAGCAAAAGACAGAAAATGTGATACTTCCTGATCTAAGTCCCAATTTTACACTGCTTCACACTCATGATGACATCATCCATGCTCGCAAAATCAACCACAGTATCATCCCCTGGAATTAATTCACAGCCTACAGCCTCTCTTGCCGCAATAAAAGGTGTGTCAACAAAACATCCATCCACTCTCTTGAAACCCACTGCCAAATGAGAAAATTGTTTAACGTTTAGCGATCAATGGTCAAAAGGACCAACCACCCTCACCACCACAATCTCTTTCCTCAATGTGTTTCCCACTTACCCTGGCCTAGGGCTGACTTCATTCACTTACTGACCTCTCTCCGTCGGACACTGCTACTCCAACCTAAATTCCTTCGTAACACCTTTTTGCAGCATCCTGCAGTCACACTATATGGATACAATGATAACTAGCAATACAATACTTGATTCCCAAGTGGTATTTGAATTCTTCAACATATTTCCGAGGAGCGCGTTGCCTCTACTTTGCTGTTCTTGCCCCTCTCCAGATTGACAGACACTGCTTGTCTGGATGATTAGCAACGCACTTAGAGCATGATTACGAGTCTGGAGGTCCATGGACCGCCAGACTCGTGGGGGCTCGGCGGCGGCGGTCTCCCAACCGCCCTACTAAGATCAGGGCAGTTGGACCGCTGTTGCCCCACTGCAGCTGCCAGGGAACCACAGTTCCTTGGCGGTGTTGCAGCGGTCAGGAGGCATCAATATGCTTGGCAGGACCGCCGCAGTCCCGCCAAGCATATTAGGAGTTTCCTCTCTGCCATGATTTTCATGGTTGTTCCTCCTTCATTAAAACCCTGGCAGAGAAATACAAGGCCCCCTTGTGCCTCTGTGCCCAGGGATGCATGCAGGGGGGACAACATGTGCCCCCTGTGTGCATGCACCCCAGTTTTTTGGCGTTCCCATTGTGGTGCCTATTTTCAGGGCACCGCCATGAGAATGTCAAAACAAAAAGCCCACCAGACACGAGTTACACTCGTAATCTGGCAAGCATCCTGACCATGGCTTTGGCGGTGGAGCGTACCCGGCTCTGCACCGCCAAAGTCGTAATCAGGCACTTAGTGCACATGTACCTGAAATTACAAAAAAACCCTGCTACAGAAGCACCTATGGAAGGGCCAACTTGGTCCCTCTTAGCGTAACCTGACCTCTTGCCAGTCTCCCACCTCAGATAGGGTTGGACACCACAGTAGGGGACAGTACTGCACTGTAAATCAACAGCTGTAAGTGGGTCCCACTCTTTTTGCACAATCACTACAAACAAAGGGCCAGGTGCATCAAAAAAATGTTTTGCGATTCCCTAATTGCGAATCTTTGCGATTCGCAATTAGGGAATCGCAAAACGGCATGCATGAAAGTGCTCAGTACACTTTCTGCGATTCCTATGGGGTCGCAAATGACCTACCTCATGAATAATAATGAGGTAGGTCGCAATTTGCGACCCCCTAGGAATCGCAAAAATCACAGGGATGGTGGCCTGCTGAGATCAGCAGACCACCATGTCTGTGATTGCTTTTAAATAAAGCAATAATTTTTTTGTAAAGCAGCCCGTTTTCCTTAAAGGAAAACGAGATGCTTTACAAAAAGAAAAATGCACTGCCTGCTCTTAAAAATGATTTTACAAACATTCACAAAGGGGAAGGGGTCCCCAAGGGACCCCTTCCCATTTGCGGCTGTCTTACCACCTACTTGAAGTAGGTGGTAATATGCGAATGTTTTGCGACCGCATTCACGGTCACAAAACATTCATGCATACTGTTAATATTCGCTATTTGGAAGGGACGCCCTAAACACGCCCCTTCCAAATAGCGAATCCCAAACCCATTTTGCGATTCGGTAACAGGTTACCGAATCGCAAAATTAGGTTTGATGCATCGCCAAAGCATTTTTTGCGATCGCAAACGGGCCGATTCTGTGAATCGGCCCATTTGCGAGGAGAAAAATGCTTGATGCATCTGGCCCAAAGGTCCATATTCAGCACCCTTAGGAGAAACTCCTCATTATGCCTCATCCATTCCATGTCCATAAATTTCACCGGTGCATTCCTAATCACTCCTATGTTTACAATAATGTGGCACCAAGTTCTCAATAGCGTTTGCAGTAGATATCAGTAAATGAGCTTTGCTGATATCCAGTTCTCAATTGTGACTGGTTCCTGCAGTCTCTTCGCAGCTCTTGTTCCTCTTCCTTCGAACCCTTCTTCACCCTATATGTTCCTGTGTAGTAGATTGAATACATCAATAAACCCCCTTTTCCAAATGTTTTTCGTCATTGCTGCCATCAATCCTGCTCTTAATGCTTTTGTAATCCCCATACAGAGCAACTGTTTCACCCTTCTACACTATCCCAAGCTTCTTCCCCTGTCAACTCCTCCACTTTACACTCCTTAGCCCCCATTTGCTGTTTTCCTCCTCTGTTTCCTCCCTTCAGTCTTTCTACTGCCTTTTCTCTTGATTCTAACCTATCAATCCCACATCTATCTCCATCTTTACCCTATTGTCCTCACATCTAGGCATCCCTTCCTTTTGGTGACCCAGTGACTCATTTTGTCGCGCTCCTCCTCTTCTCTGCATTGACTCCTGTAATGTAAGACACCATCCTGCCTCACTCCATAGCCAAACATCACCGGGCATCTCATGCCCCATCTCGTTTGATATCAAATTCCTACCGTTGCTAATCACATTTCTCTTTTTTCTTTTTGTGCCTCAGACTCCTCCTCCCTCTAACCATTGCTTCAGTTTCTCCCCCTCCAACTCTGTGTCATGTTTTTCATCCCTGTAGTCCAAACCTCCAGGCAGAAGTAACCATACTGCGTGTCATCATAATAACAACTATCTGCAGTACCTCCACCCTAATTAAAAGGATCCAGAGCTCATCTTTTTACTGCTAACATCAGGTACACCGCATTCGACCCAGCTCTCCCTTTGTACCAGGCCATGCAGCCGCATGTCTCTACTGACAACTGGAGTACCCTCTAGCTTTGCATACTAGTGTCTTTTCCCTTTGTCTCTTCTGGACTCCAGAAACTGAGGTGGGGGGGCACACCTGGGACCCACATGTGTCACAGCAGGTACTTCCCAAAGACCCCCTCCTCATCCTCCCTCTTCCCTCCACCCATACCCATCTATGTACCCTCCTCTTTGGACCTAGGTCCCCACTCCCTCTGCCCTATATGCTTTCCTCTGATAAATCAGGGTTCATCTTTGGCACCCCCATTTTTTCTCCCACCCCCTACTTTACCCAGCTTTCCTCTCCAACCTCATCACACTCCACTGTCTCCATTCCCATTAAGCTTTACATGCTTTTGCTTATTCTTTCTACTTATAACTCCTTTCTCTTCGTAGAGCAAGCGGGCTGCTCCTGTCGCTACCTCTTCCCACTGTAATTCCAGGTCACACAATGTTACGACCGCTCTGGCTTCCTCGGTGTTAGAGAGTACAGCACCAAGTGCTAGTGTTTGGCTAATAATGGGTTAGATCCGCACAAGGGGGCGCCCGCACTGCCTCCCTGGTTTGCACTGTGTCGAAGCACTTTTCGTGCCGTACTGGTGGCGCAGGGGGCTCTTCCATATTTACAAGGACAGGAAAAGCCACCCTGCGTGACTTTTCCTCTCCTTGTAAATACGGCCCTTAACTTGCAGCACTTTGCGTTGAAGGGGCGTTCCATGGGTGTTGCTGTGGGTGTTCCCACCAACACCCATGGAACAAGACACATCTCCATATTTACGAGAAATCGTAAATCTGGAGATGCTTCTGAATGCTACGCCACCCTAGAGGTGGCGTAGCGAGGCGCAACGAGGAGAAATGTTTTCATTTCTCCTCGTTTTTTCCTCTTTCAATGCGTACTGCATTCTACAGCACGCATTGAAAGAGGAAAATGCCTGTAGTGATTTCCCCACGACGCAGGCATCCTTGCACCATGGTGCAGGGGTGCCTGCGCCAGCGCATGGCTGCAGTTTGTGCGCCAGCGCAGGGGAAGCTACAGAGATGCGACATATTCTTTATAAATATGTTGCATCCCTATGCTTCGGAAGTGCCGCAGCGTGGCGCAGCCAAAGGGGTTGGGGTGACACGCTGCGGCACTTCCTTGTAGATCTGCCCCTCAGACTTAAAAACTGTCTTTGAACTATTGCTGGGTGTTTTGCCCACTATACACTTCCGATATAAACCTACCAGCTATACTAACATCCCGAGCCCAATCCACCTCACCTCACTATACTAGAAACAACGCTTCCAACCTACAAGTGCGCAGACAACAGAGAAAGCATTTCCCCGTCCATAACATGCCCTAACCCCAAACTTACCCCTCTGCCTCCTTTTCCCCTTCACCATGTCCCATGGGCCGCACCACTCGCCCAAAAAAGGCCTCGATGAGACCTCTGTGTACTCAAATCACCCCTTGCACCCAGTGAGCATCTAAAGATGGAATGATGTGATGTGTCATTTTTGTCCCACTCATCTTGTTAGCATCTGATTTCGATTAGAGAGCCGTCTGTATACATTGTTTGCACATAAGAAATGAATAAGAAACATCTGAAAGGGCAGCACTGAGTATATGCATATTTCCCTGCGATGCCACACGCTGTGTGTGAAAATCAATCTGACCTTTTTTAGAGCGCTGCATCTCCGCTTCTTTCCAGGCTGCTTTGTGTCATGCAGATCACGATTGTACGTGTTTCATTTTCCTGGAAAGTAAATGTTTCACAGGCTGCATTAAATCAAGCAAAACATGCCTTTGAATATATTTGAAAAGAAGATCCTTGGGGATATTAATTGAACATGTTTAAGGTTGCTTCCCTTGAAATATATGTATTCACCCACTGAGCGTGTTGTTTCATGTTTCCACAGCATCACATTGATGCAGAAACAATTTTTGCTAAGGGAGCTCCATAAATAGCATCTGATGTTATATTTCTTTTAGCATGCTCCTATTGCAGTGTAGATGAAATCCATAAGGGCTGTCGCGATTTTTATTTATGCATGTATTTATTTAGGTGTGTATTTTATTTATTCGTTCTACTTTTTGTTATCATTTATTTACGTCTGCATTTATTTTTTTGAGAATTTTCACAAACTGCTATGTTTCTCTTTTTATTTGCTTCAAAGTGCTTTGTAGGTAGCATTAGACGAAGTTAAAAAATATAGGGGAGTAAGAGTATAGTTGTTGAAGGGCATGCCTCAATCGGTAATTCTTAAAGAGCTGCCACTGGGCGAACTTAGCTGGAAGTAATACAGAGCAGTTACATTCTCAAGCCTTTGCTGAAAGGAAGTGGCTATTTACAAGGCCACCTGCCAAATAGTACACAATTTTTGTTGTTTACCAAGCGCTCAGCAAAATAGTACACAACCTCTGCTGCTTAGCCAACAACAGACTATAGTAGAAATAATGTACAATTTGACGGGCTGCCAGAAAAACACAGTGTAAAGGAGATCTTTATTGAACCGGCCATGAAGAAAAAACAGACTCCACGCAACCGTAGGGTATTGGCTAACTTGTAATGAGGGTGCAACATGTGCGCTGCATTTGAAAGTATGTGCATAGTCAAATGTTCAATAGGTTGTACAGACGTAAGTGCATGGATTAAGGTTAAACTGTTTTTAGAAGAAAACAAAAAAAAACAGTATTGAACAAAAACATTTATGCTATTTTAATTGTCAAGTAAGAAATGCAGGGCTCAAACTTCTGTCTTAGGATCATCAGGATATGGCACATAGATATTTTGTGCTGCCGTTAAGGAGTAATTGGCTGTGTGCGAAGAATAATGAGTATGGTTTTAAAGCATGTTACATAAATGTTTCATTCACTCATGCAAACATTTTGTTTTTTTAATGTTCTTGATCCTCCTTTTGATGATTTTTTAGGGATGTTTTTTTTTGGAGCTTTTTATAGATGGTCTTTTGCTAGCTTTAGGCTTTTTTATAAGGGGGATTGTGCTTGCTTAGTATTTGAAACCTTGCAACACAGCTGAAGTCAACAAGCAGCAGCAAAAAGGCAACACAGACTGATAAGTTGCATTTGTGCCAAACAGGAATGGATCCTTACTGCAGACAATTAGTGCTTGGGGGCACAGTGCTTTGGAATACTTGCAGAAGGTAAGTTTTGTAAGACACAGTTATGGGACTTCTGTGGAAAAGGGAAGTTAAAGTAGGAGATGGTTAAGTAAGGCATCTGGGAAGTTCACTCAGCAGCCTACTGAATAAACACACTTTTTCATACTATTTACCAAGTAGAGTAATTTTCATGTATAGATGCATTTGGTCCATTTTCATGAGTAGCAATTCACCCACACTGACATTTTTGTCACCCGCACAATCTATATTGGGAATGGTCATTTTGATTTTTGAACATACTAAGCAGTGTTTTAAATGAGCAAGGTAATGTCTCTACTGAGCCCTTGTTTCTGTTCTTGACAGGGACCACTGACATAAAAACGATCCAACACATATCGAGATAAACAAATATCAGAAAGCACATATTGAGTACATAAATATCGACTGCGTATACCTAACTATAAAAATCACTAATATCGAACACACAACTATCGTTGACAAATAAAAACGATTTTTACATATATTGATAACAAAACTATCGGAAACACAAATATTGTGGCTAAAAAATAAAGATGTAACATATCAAAAATATCGATTCATGCAATATCAATCACAACATTATCACCAACATAACTAATAAATCTTTCAAATATATACCAAAAAGTAATTGTAACATAAGACAATTACTTCTAATCAACCCAAAACTTACAATGAACATCTATAATTAAACAAAAATCTATTACATAAACCAGAAATTAAAGATACACCCCAAAACCAAACAAATCGTACATCTAAAACACATGTAATTAAAAACAACCCAAAAATTATTATTAACTATAAACATATAAACACAATCACTAATTTAAACTAATATATATATATATAAAGATATGCATTTTAACATATTAATAACAAAGATACAAAAGTTAAATTAGGTTATATATTTATACTATTAAAATCTGCAGATACAATGACAGAAGAGGTCAAATATATCACTTTACAGAAAGGATAGCGATTATTAAATCATATGGGCTACAGCCAAGAAAATGCATCAACATAAACTATGAATTGGAAAAGTACTAAATCGTATTCAAATGCATGCTATGGGAGGGCAACTGCAAAAGATAATTTTGAAATTAATGAAAAAGTGCACAACCACCCTCCAAAGGTGACAGAAATGGAAGTTAGAGAAATTTTAGAATACATAAGAGAGGCAAGAATTAGCTCCCAGAAACCTTCAAGCAAAATCCGTAAAGACGTACTACCCAAAGTCCCCATACATGTAGCAGGCCAACTACCATCAATACACACTTTAAAACCCTTTATTGCATGCACAAAAAAGCCACCAGTGTACCCCACCTTCCCCTAGAATATACCAAGACATACACATACTTGACCATTCAAAAATAACACACAAGCTCTCATTATGATGTTGAGCAGACCTTCACCGACAGGCCATCGGTGGCAGTCCGCCGGACATCTAGGGCAAAGTGAAAGAATCTATGACATGCTACAATTTAAAGTCAAATTCTTCATAAATAACAAATTATTACATTACTAGAAATGATAGCCAAAAGCAAATTATACATTAAGTATCAACCTACCAAAAATCTCAAAAACTACAACAAACTCTAAACCAACAAACCAAATCCTTTTTCGTTTTATAAATATTAATATAAATATTTTATTATATCAGTGAAACAATCACATAAAATCACAGTTATTAAACATTGATATCATCAAATATATATAATAAATATTTTTTTAAAATGTAACAATAATCAACCAACCAACTTATAAAAAATTGAATACACAACATCAAATAAAACAGATAATCCAAACAATTCCACATATTAACATTCACATAGCATAAAGAATATACTACCACATTTCCCACCAACAAAAAGGTAAGAAATAAAACTTACTTTTTGGAGCTGCAGATGTTTCTCCATCTCCACGTAACAAAAAATAGTAATCTACAAAAAAGTTAAGATTCAGAATGCAAAAAGCCCAAAAAAAAGCAAACATATGAACAATCTAAACAAAATTCCTCAAAGCAGCCCAAAGTCTGTAGGTTCCATAAAAACCTGAAAAGGTATTTAAAAATAAAAACTGCTCCAGAAAACCCAATAAAAAGGAAATCTAAGTAAAAACTATCGGTTTATAATAAACCAAAACTGATTTCCTTTAGAAAAAAACATAAATGCCAAACTTCCATAAAACTCGTTTCATAAATTTTAAAGACCTACCCGTTTAACAGATTATGTAGGTGTAAAGCCAAGAATCCCCCTAGGATAGAACCAACCCCACTACCTGGTGTGAGAGAATGAAGGACCCCATCTTGGTCTCGAGATGGACAACCCGCGAGGGATGTCAGACCACTGCTTGCTGGAGTGTCTGCGTGCAGGCCCCTCAGCGTCTTGCATCAGTGTGTCAGCATGGAAGTCTTTCTCCTCTGCCTGCCTCAGCAAAGATATGGTGCTTATATTCCCAAAAGGTACCCTCAGGGGTTCTACCTTGCTGTGTCATGTTGGCCAAGGATGATGAAAGGGATGACCCTTATACATAGTTATGCAGAAGATGTTGTAGATGGTAATCCTGCTGTGATTCCGAGAATCCTTATGCATAATAAATGAGGCTAGTTTTCGGAGAAAACCACACGACATTTATGCAGCACCTAACTAGGTAAAAGGTCAGCACAAACCCGTTATGTGGTACAAAGGCACGGCAAATGTAGGTGAAAGGTTAGGTGCCTACCCAGGCCTATATTGGGGTACATTACAAATCATAACAGCATCTATATTGCATGTCTAAATCCATGAACTCGCACATCATCACATGCAGACCTTTTCTGGGATTTTCCTTAGTATGCTGAGGACATATGTTAGAAATGGGATCTCTGGTTGGCTAAGGCTTGCGCCAAAGCCAGGCAGAGACCACCACTCTAGTCAGGGCAAGGGAGTTACACGCCAAAGATAACCCCTGCTCACCCCCTTGGTAGCTTGGCACGAGCAGTCAGGCTTATCCCGGAGGCAATGTGTAAAGCATTTGCGCAACACCCACAGCAACAACACCCAAGGAACACTACAAAAGGAACTCCACACAAGGTTATATATAAAAATAGCCTTTGTATTATCATACAACACATTAGAATAGTACTCACATAATATACATCGTGCCACCTGGCACTAGGTCATATTTACAAGGGATTATTTACACCTGACAGGGCCAACTGGACCACTGTCAGAACCAGCACAAAGCGAACTTAGTACATGTAGGACTTATAATAAATGTAGAACACATCATAAACGTACAACCAGTAATCACTGGTAACCGCTGTACTTAGCATCAGCCTGTAACATAAACCACATTATGTACAGCATCACATTAGGCGCGAATTACATTCTGCGCCAACCTCACCAGCATAAATACATTATGCAATCCTCTCATAAGTCTAAACCCATTAGACCCTAACCTCCTAAGTATAACTCACATTAGGGACGTAAATCACGGTAGAGAATAACTCACAACCTAAACGCATTAGGTAATAATAAAATCACAAGCATAAAAACATTATGCAAAACCTCATAATCCTAAAAGACCACATTTAGAGGTATAACACAGGGTGCGTAAGACATACTACATGAATTACATTTCCTAGCACCAAAATCACATCAGCACATAGATCACATCAGGGCCTGGCGCCCTATAAACCTAACTGTCCCCCTGGCCACTGGCCATCCCTAAAGGGGCTCAAATGCCCTATGTCCACAGAGTCAGGGCGCGCTGCCAACGCAGCGAAAGTCAAGGGTGCGCAACTGCGCAAACCTAAACGTAGCAGCTGCCCACTACTTGCTGGGCAGCTGGGAAAGTCCGGAGCCACGGAGTGCATCTCACTCCTAAATTTAAAACATGTGTCCCCCTAAGAAAGAATAACCTACACGGTGCAGCTGCCCACTACTTGCTGGGCAGCTGTAAGTACCCATTGAGGCCTGGACACTCAATGTGCCCTCTGAATCAATGTGCCACCAAGGTTGCAGCTGCCCGCTCACTCTCGGGGCAGCTGTGGAAGGAACTGGGACCAACGCGGGGAAAAGCACAGGCCCCTCTGGGCCCTCAAACAATACATCTGCCCCTCGTGGGAGCCACATGGGGCTCTAAAACAAATATGCGCTATGTTGGAGCCATCTGGGCTCTGAAAACAATTGTGCGCCACATCGTTGGTGCCCTTTGGGCACTGAACCAACCTATGACCCTTGTTAGAGCCACACGGGCTCTAAAAATAATTATGACCCAGGTTGGGGCGGCCCGCTCTCTTGCGGGACCGCCCAGGGACGATAGGACTGCCCGGGTGCTTCATAAGCACCAATGCCAGGAGAAAGACTGGCCCCCCAACATGGGAGCGTCCCGCAACGGCGGACTCGCTCAAGACAGGCACTCGCAAGGTGCCAGCATGCAGCCCCACTCACCGGGCTGTTTGGTTGGGGACTCCGGTCCCGGGCGGCATGCTCAGGAGAGCCCCCACTCCTCGGGGGCTCTCTCTCCTTCAGGGCGGCGTCTGCGGGGGCTTCCCTCGGCTTCACGGGAGCCCCGCCTGACCGCAGGCTCTCACTCGGCTTCTCTGCCGGCCGCGCTGCCATTGGCGGCCTCGGCAGCCTTTTCCTGGTTTGGGCCCGCCCCGGGTCAGGCAAGGCCGCCTGGCTTCCGGGTCGGGCCGGCGGCGCAGTTTCTCGGCCGCAATGCGGGGTGGGCACCCGCTCGAAAAATAAACCGTAAAGTGGGCGGTAAATAGGGCACCCGCTCAAAAGGCACCATACTGCGGGGTGGGCACCCGTAAATATAAAAATAAGCGGGGTGGGCTCCCGCTCGATCACGGAGCAGGGGGAATCCCTACACTGGGGATTCCCCTCAGAGGGCTGCAGCGCCGCGAAGCCCCAGCGCTCCTCACTCCTGGTGAAAATAAAAATAAAGCGCACACAGGGCGCTAAAGATGCAGCAAAGGTCCTGGGGGATGCCAAGAACAGCAGAAGGGACCCAAAAGAGAGTCCTTAAGGCATCAAGGGGGCAATGCAGGGCCCAGGGAGGCAAGCCCTCCTGGCAGCCCCCTGGGCCCCAGCAGCAGCACGCCCCAGCAGGAACAGCACCAAACACTGAACAGGAACTGAACAACTTCATGGGGTCACAGCCCCTTCTTTTATACACATATCCCTTTGTGTCACAGCACAGGGCTGGGGAAAAACCAGACGCAACTGGTTTGGGGGAGCTTTGGAGCACTTTGTTTTGCTCAGCTCCTCTCTCCTTTCACAGGACAGGCTAGGGACATCAGACGCACCACAGGGGTGGAGCCAGCATTGTGGAGGGAAGGCCCAGCCCTATTCAGGTCCCAGGTGCAACTCCTCCCTCCCATCTAGATGCAGATCTCTCTATTCACCACTGCGCTGACTCACCCTGCCCCTGTCACTCACAAGCCAGACATGCAATTCACATCAGGCAGGCAGACACAGAGCACACATAAATGCCAACTTCTAAAAGTGGCACTTCTCCACTAGTCACAATAAATCTGCGCACACCATTGCGCAGCATTTATTCTCACGAGTTCGCACATACTAAACTCGCCCCTGCACTCCACCTACACCAGGAATTACCATGGACACACATATCCCCCATGCATTCCTATGGGAGGGCAGGACAATCTCACCACACGCATTCAGCGCGCACGCACTTTACACTGGACCACAGTGCTAAAGTGCCCAGAGACTTAAAACTACTACCATACAAGGCAAAAGGTTTAGGGGTGAACCTGCCAAAAAGGGCCAAGTCCAACACAACCCCCTTCCAGCCAAAACGCAGGGCAGACCAATCACCACCGTGATGGGCTTCCCTGCTTGGGGCGATAGAACACGGACGCGGGCCCGCACTGCAGGGACACCCTCCGGTTCTACGCCACTTGGAACCCATGGAATCCAACTAAGAAAAAAAACTCAGGACCAACTAGGCTATCCCACCGGTACTCCTTAGTTGTCCACGGCCAGGACCAGCCCCTAGGCCACCCAGATGCCACTGGTCCTTGCCAATCCAGAGTGGGGGGCAGTAACCCCTGGCATACAATAGCCGTTCTCCACTCTCCCTCTCAGTGTAGTTCCAAACTACCACTGATCCTTCAACCTAGGGTCCGCACCCTCAGGCTGACCAGAGGTCACGGGCGAAGCATCTCCTCCCCCTACCTCTATTTCTGGGGTCGCGCACTCTCCCAGGAAAAGCACCCTCCAGAACACAACTCTCCCACCAGTTCAGGACCTCTCCCCATCACTGGTCTACCACCTGGGAAATAAATTCACCGGCTGCACCGGGGTCAGAGGCGAGGACTCCCTCCCTCTGCACCCCCTTCCAGAGTCCGATACCCTCCCAACTGGAGTGGTACCCCTAGAAGGCAAAACCGGCCAGGACACTGATTACAGTCGCCCTGCCGTCCAGATCCGGAAACACCGGCTACTGGCTCCCCAACCCAGGGCCGTACCTCTTGGGTCAGATGCCCGGCGAACCAGGACTTCACGGGGAGCACGCATGCCCCCTCGAGGGTGACACATAACTAATGTGTCGTGGGACAGTCTGCCTGGCGCAGATCTCACGACCTCCTGTCCATCTGACAGTGCGTGCAGATCCCCCAGGACAGAAGTGGCGTCACCATGGTCATTCATTGGCGACTCAGCCCTTCTGGCTGGCCCCTGACCCACTGGTTTTTCCACTGGGGAACCTCTCCCCCTCTCACCCCTCAATCAGGACTTCTGCACCATCCACTTAGGAGCGGTGCTGCCTAGCACCAGGACTGCTGGAGCTCTGGTTACAGACGCTCCACGTCCTCTAGAGACTAGAAGATCCTCCTCAAATGGCCTACAAGTACAGCCTAGGCCCCCAACCTGATGTTCCCTTTAAGAAACAATCCAGGTCCTGAGACTGGGTTTCGGGCACCTTGGGACAGAACCAATCACTCTTTCTCCTCTTGAGACAAGATGTGAGCCCCTACACCGGGACCTAGCTGGGCTACACTGAACCTCCTCCACCACTCTGGGCTGGAAGACACCTCAGCCACTCCTTTTGGAATCACTTCCAGCTCACCTACCACGGGGAGGTCCCCCATACAGAACAGTCCAACAGGACAGACTAGGTTCCTTTCCTGGTGTTCTTTCTAAGAACCATCCAGTACCGGAGACTTGAGATTGAGGCTCGGAATACGGCCCAGTCTCACACCTTCCTCGCAGGACATGATGTGAGGCCTTGCAACCTCCTCACTATAACGGTTCCTAGTTGGGTTCCTCTGAACCATCTCCGCCACACGGGTTGGGAGACACCTGCACCATCCCTCAAGGTTACTCCCCAATGCAAGTTCCTTATTTCAGAGAATTCACACTCACTCGTCCAGTGCAACACACCATTCATCCACACACACCCCCCAGACCGGTGAGACAGTATCTACTGCCCCTGAATCTCAACCTGCACCCCTCTTACTGAGCACCAGGTACCATACTCTGGGAACGGGTCGGGAATTCATGCACTGGACACACTTCTGCTGCCACCACTGGATCCCACCCTCACTGGGGAATCCAGAAAACTCACACTGCACTTAGGGGATAATCTACCCTCCCGAGCTAGTGACCATACCAATTAAGTCCCCACTGTAGGCCAACTCAAGAACCAGCGCAATGGTTCAAGGGCAGTCTCTCCTCCAGATTCTCTGGTTTCTGTCCTTGGCAGGACACCCAACTCATAGTGCACAAGAAACACATTTCAAAAGAAATGACACTTAAAACAAACTCAGAAACAATAATCCCTTTCCATGTGACTATCTAAAATGCAGAGTTTTGTAATGCAGCCAGTTGTCGCTGTGGTATTGCGCAGACGCAAGTCCTAATCCCCACCGCTGACAACCAATGTTAGAAATGGGATCTCTGGTTGGCTAAGGCTTGCGCCAAAGCCAGGCAGAGACCACCACTCTAGTCAGGGCAAGGGAGTTACACGCCAAAGATAACCCCTGCTCACCCCCTTGGTAGCTTGGCACGAGCAGTCAGGCTTATCCCGGAGGCAATGTGTAAAGCATTTGCGCAACACCCACAGCAACAACACCCAAGGAACACTACAAAAGGAACTCCACACAAGGTTATATATAAAAATAGCCTTTGTATTATCATACAACACATTAGAATAGTACTCACATAATATACATCGTGCCACCTGGCACTAGGTCATATTTACAAGGGATTATTTACACCTGACAGGGCCAACTGGACCACTGTCAGAACCAGCACAAAGCGAACTTAGTACATGTAGGACTTATAATAAATGTAGAACACATCATAAACGTACAACCAGTAATCACTGGTAACCGCTGTACTTAGCATCAGCCTGTAACATAAACCACATTATGTACAGCATCACATTAGGCGCGAATTACATTCTGCGCCAACCTCACCAGCATAAATACATTATGCAATCCTCTCATAAGTCTAAACCCATTAGACCCTAACCTCCTAAGTATAACTCACATTAGGGGCGTAAATCACGGTAGAGAATAACTCACAACCTAAACGCATTAGGTAATAATAAAATCACAAGCATAAAAACATTATGCAAAACCTCATAATCCTAAAAGACCACATTTAGAGGTATAACACAGGGTGCGTAAGACATACTACATGAATTACATTTCCTAGCACCAAAATCACATCAGCACATAGATCACATCAGGGCCTGGCGCCCTATAAACCTAACTGTCCCCCTGGCCACTGGCCATCCCTAAAGGGGCTCAAATGCCCTATGTCCACAGAGTCAGGGCGCGCTGCCAACGCAGCGAAAGTCAAGGGTGCGCAACTGCGCAAACCTAAACGTAGCAGCTGCCCACTACTTGCTGGGCAGCTGGGAAAGTCCGGAGCCACGGAGTGCATCTCACTCCTAAATTTAAAACATGTGTCCCCCTAAGAAAGAATAACCTACACGGTGCAGCTGCCCACTACTTGCTGGGCAGCTGTAAGTACCCATTGAGGCCTGGACACTCAATGTGCCCTCTGAATCAATGTGCCACCAAGGTTGCAGCTGCCCGCTCACTCTCGGGGCAGCTGTGGAAGGAACTGGGACCAACGCTGGGAAAAGCACGGGCCCCTCTGGGCCCTCAAACAATACATCTGCCCCTCGTGGGAGCCACATGGGGCTCTAAAACAAATATGCGCTATGTTGGAGCCATCTGGGCTCTGAAAACAATTGTGCGCCACATCGTTGGTGCCCTTTGGGCACTGAACCAACCTATGCCCCTTGTTAGAGCCACACGGGCTCTACAAATAATTATGACCCAGGTTGGGGCGGCCCGCTCTCTTGCGGGACCGCCCAGGGACGATAGGACTGCCCGGGTGCTTCATAAGCACCAATGCCAGGAGAAAGACTGGCCCCCCAACATTGGAGCGTCCCGCAACGGCGGACTCGCTCAAGACAGGCACTCGCAAGGTGCCAGCATGCAGCCCCACTCACCGGGCTGTTTGGTTGGGGACTCCGGTCCCGGGCGGCATGCTCAGGAGAGCCCCCACTCCTCGGGGGCTCTCTCTCCTTCGGGGCGGCGTCTGCGGGGGCTTCCCTCGGCTTCACGGGAGCCCCGCCTGACCGCAGGCTCTCACTCGGCTTCTCTGCCGGCCGCGCTGCCATTGGCGGCCTCGGCAGCCTCTTCCTGGTTTGGGCCCGCCCCGGGTCAGGCAAGGCCGCCTGGCTTCCGGGTCGGGCCGGCAGCGCAGTTTCTCGGCCGCAATGCGGGTGGGCACCCGCTCGAAAAATAAACCATAAAGTGGGCGGTAAATAGGGCACCCGCTCAAAAGGCACCATACTGCGGGGTGGGCACCCGTAAATATAAAAATAAGCGGGGTGGGCTCCCGCTCGATCACGGAGCAGGGGGGAATCCCTACACTGGGGATTCCCCCTCAGAGGGCTGCAGTGCCGCGAAGCCCCAGCGCTCCTCACTCCTGGTGAAAATAAAAATAAAGCGCACACAGGGCGCTAAAGATGCAGCAAAGGTCCTGGGGGATGCCAAGAACAGCAGAAGGGACCCAAAAGAGAGTCCTTAAGGCATCAAGGGGGCAATGCAGGGCCCAGGGAGGCAAGCCCTCCTGGCAGCCCCCTGGGCCCCAGCAGCAGCATGCCCCAGCAGGAACAGCACCAAACACTGAACAGGAACTGAACAACTTCATGGGGTCACAGCCCCTTCTTTTATACACATATCCCTTTGTGTCACAGCACAGGGCTGGGGAAAACCAGACGCAACTGGTTTGGGGGAGCTTTGGAGCACTTTGTTTTGCTCAGCTCCTCTCTCCTTTCACAGGACAGGCTAGGGACATCAGACGCACCACAGGGGTGGAGCCAGCATTGTGGAGGGAAGGCCCAGCCCTATTCAGGTCCCAGGTGCAACTCCTCCCTCCCATCTAGATGCAGATCTCTCTATTCACCACTGCGCTGACTCACCCTGCCCCTGTCACTCACAAGCCAGACATGCAATTCACATCAGGCAGGCAGACACAGAGCACACATAAATGCCAACTTCTAAAAGTGGCACTTCTCCACTAGTCACAATAAATCTGCGCACACCATTGCGCAGCATTTATTCTCACGAGTTCGCACATACTAAACTCGCCCCTGCACTCCACCTACACCAGGAATTACCATGGACACACATATCCCCCATGCATTCCTATGGGAGGGCAGGATAATCTCACCACACGCATTCAGCGCGCACGCACTTTACACTGGACCACAGTGCTAAAGTGCCCAGAGACTTAAAACTACTACCATACAAGGCAAAAAGTTTAGGGGTGAACCTGCCAAAAAGGGCCAAGTCCAACAACATGTTTTTCTTTTTTTCTTCCTGCATGCTCTCTACCCATGTGCACCCACCCTGAGAAACCCTCCTATCTATATATGACTTTGGCATCACGCCTTTAGGGCCTCTACATGTGAAACCTAAGATCCCGCCAACTCTGGCCCTCATGCATCATGGTTAAATTAATACTGCACTGCAATCCCCTACACTAAGACCCAATCTGTGCACTGTACACTTATTCCTGACTCATCTTTTCTAGTTTTTACCTACAGCTTTAATAAAGCCTAACTTGACTTGAATAGGGAGTTCCAGGGTGAAGAACATGGTGGCAAGCTGACGCCGGCTGCGGTGTTAATCTAGGTCACTCCTGGGAACCACTTACTCAGCCCAGCGATGTCCCAGATCAGAAAATAATATCTACTAGACACCTGAGCTAACTCTTTGCCCCCTCCTTATCTAATTCAGAAGTATGGCACCTGCATGGTGGAGCAGGCTCAGGAGGTCTTCATTTTACCCTTCCATCGTGTCCCACACTGGCTACAGTGGAGGCACATGGCTATGGCTCAGATCTGTTTCTGGCTCACTAGAGGCAGTACCAGCATTGACCACATACCAGAAGCTGGAATTAGCAGGAGGCAGTCAGCAGGCAATGTTACACTCCACATAGGTCTGTGGAACACAGGTGGCATAGGCTGCAAGCAAAGAAAAAACAAGGTACCTAACCAGACTGAGGTGGGAGGAAATACACAAGGATAATTCACCAGGAGCTTGACAAGGGAGGGTAAGAAAGCTGCAGGGAAATTTGCCCCAGGTCTCAAGCTCCAATGTACACTGCCCAAGGACCCTCCATTAAACATGCCAAAGAGGCAGAAAAAAATAGGTACTTTCAGGATCCGCAAGTGAGAAAAACCTAGTAGCTTCTGCTGAATCATGAAGTGGCATCAACACAGAAACCATATCCTTAAGGGAAGGTTCTCACTCGATCATTCAGACTAAACAGGAGGGTAAAAAGATCCTAGAGCCTAAGCTAAGACTCCCCCCAACCAGGGTTTTTCCCCTCTCTAAATTCGTTTTTCAAGATTATGGAGAAATCGAGTAAGGAAGGCTTGGACAAGCCACAGATGGAGAGGCCACAGGCAATCGAATAATACAAATCTCTGAAAGTGGAAGATTAGCGAGAGACAATAACAGTGAGTCGGTCTTTGGTCCCAGCAGGAGTAGCATTAGAGGACCAGCACGATATAGGGGCCTTTTCCCAAGTTGGTCCTTGTTCAAGTATCCCCCTGACAAGTAGGTTTCAGGTCCTATCAGAATAAAATGTTTCTGGACTAGCCCTGGATAAGAGCTTGGGACTAGGAAGATGGTAGTCTAAGCATTCTAAGCTGTTGAATAAGCAGCCAATGAGCTGAACAGGGTGCAGGACTGACCCCCTAGGTGTACCCTCAGAGCTGGTGGGGCTACTCAGGCTCATCAGGGTGAGTGCCCATCTGTGGTAGAACAACTCCTCTAAAAGCTAAAATAATGCAAAGATGTGAAATATCAGAACAAAATCAAAAAGAAATACCTAGGCTGTGTCAGGCTCTGGGAGATAAGTTGGACAACTTATCACAGTGTACAGACCTTCCGGAAGAAGGGACCTCCCAAGTACGGGAGAATCTAAGCAGAAACACAAAGGAAATTGAAACCCTATGGGACCAAAATAAGCAACTGAGGGAAGATGTTGAAAGGCTGGAAATCCATTCTAGGAGGAATAACTTAAGATTGTTGAAAATTCCTGAGGAAGCCGAAGGAACAGATATAAAGGCAATTGTGGTCAAGCTGCTGAGAGAGGGCTTCCTTAAAGACAGACTGGATATCAAATTAGAGTCAGATATTCAGAGATTACACCGAGATTATTTTAAGCTGCACTCCAAACCGAAATCTCCAAGGTAGATACTGGTGAATTGTCAAATGTATGCTCTAAAGGAATGAATCCTCTCAGCACCCTTTAAGTATAAATCACTGACATGTGATAGCTATACGTACCAGATCAGGTCAGATGTGGGCCAACTTCCAGTCCAACAACAGTGGGAGCTTGGTGGCGGGGGGGGGTTCAGTTTAAGTTCCGAGCATCACTAAAGGTCATGTGGAGGAATGAAGTGCATAATGTAATGGGATTAGCAAATTCCAACAGTTAAGGAGGATAAACATATCAAGGCTATATAAAAGCTGTAGGTAAACACAAAACTAGATAAGTTAGGAATAAGTGTACAGTGCTCCCTCCCCTTTCCAATTTATAAAATAATTTATTGATTGTTTGTCATAAACCATTGCCGATCTAACCACCCCTGAATTGGGGTGGTAACTAATTTGCAAATGAGAAGAGGTCCCCTTAGGACCCCTTTTCCTTCAGGAAACATGTTGGCAGCCTCAGGAGCGGAAGTTATCCAAAACTGAAAACTTAAAAAAAAAAAACTGTACTAGTTCCTTTAAGGAAGGTGAGCTGCCTTGAAAAAGCAAAATGTTTTCCATTTTGGAATGCAGTCATAGAGATGATGGTCTGCCGTCCCTTACAGGACAAAAAGACAGAATATCCACGGGTCTATATCATCTAATGGCGAACTACAAGCATGTCATGCAAAAAAAGAGACCTCTTGTTGTTCCTAAAAGTCCTTTTTAAAAGGACGGAATCCCATCACTCACCGAAGTGACATGCTTCATCATCTGGGATCTCCTCTTGGCTGCAAAACCTAGTACAGCCAAGGGCTGCAACCCCGTCACTGTGAGGGAGGAGCTCAGGGATGTTTTGAAAGTTAAGATTGGATTACCTAAAATCCGTCAGATGTGAAGAGTTGAATTTGTAAAAGTGATGGGCGCAGTGCAACGTGTGTCAAACGTGATGTGCAAGTTAAAATGGATAATCAGGAGAATTTTTTTTTTATTCAGTATCTTCTGATGTCCAAATTAAAAACAGTGCAGATGCAGTTTTGAAAGAATAGCTGCATATGTCCAAAAGCATGGTCTACATGTTTCGGCCATTATGTTTCAGATAGAATCGTGGCCTTCCTCAGGACCTTCATAGTTGTTAAAGCTACTGCATTATAATGTGAAAAGTGCGAAAAATGCTGAAAAGGTTGGAACAAATACAACCTCCTAACCTGGTATTTAGGTTCATAGTGAATTTCCAGAATGCTGATAGCACCTAGAAAGAAACAAAAGAGACATCAGGAAAACAAGAAATCATATGCTGCATGCGTATAAAGTACGTGGGTCCTTAATGCCCCATCATTAATAACACTTAGATAGTATGCATGAAATAATATGTATTAGTTATTGCTTACCCACAATTCACGAGAAAGCAGCCTCACCTCACCTGGCTACAGCTCAGGTAATGAGGCCCCGCTCTATGAAAGAAAAAGCATACATGGTAATCAGACATGAAAAAATGTCATGAAGTCTGCGATACCTATGCTCTTAATGTCATAAAAAAGAGAGACTAACCTAAATAGTCTCCCTCATCATACAAGTATAGAGTGTTTCTGCGATAGCGAGGAAAAAGCAGTGATAAATAATCCCGAGTGCCGAACTCGATAACTACAGAGTCCGCAAAAGTGAGAGGGCATCGGTCTAAAACTCACCTATCCGTCGGTACCTCCAGCCTTCCTTGAGCCGCATAGAGTGGTACTGGACGGCAGGATCCACTGTCCTTTAATTACCGTCAAAAACACACCGGTGTTTCCAATCGCGTAAGCCGGACGCACAGGAAGTACGTCATTGACGGACGGACTACAAAAAAACCTTTAGCAAGAATTGTGCAAATTACATCTCTAGCGGTATCACAGCTCACGTGTAGTTCAGACAACATAAATTACATCACTAGCGGTATTACAGCTCACGCGTAGTTCAGACAACACTAATTCCAAATGTTCAACTACAATTCCCAAAATGTCTAGCGACCTTGTCTGTTTGGTCATCCCTTACAGCATTACAGCGATTCTTCAGTACGGCCAAGACTGTTTTACATTGCCAGACTTCAACTCCCATGATGCTAAAGGTTTTTTTGTAATCCGGCCGTCAATGACGTACTTCCTGTGCATCCGGCTTACGCGATTGGAAACACTGGTGTGTTTTTGACGGTATTTAAAGGACAGTGGATCCTGCCGTCCGGTACCTCTCTATGCGGCTCAAGGAAGGCTGGAGGTACCGACGGATAGGTGAGTTTTAGACCGATGCCCTCTCACTTTTGCGGACTCTGTAGTTATCGAGTTCGGCACTCAGGATTATTTATCACTGCTTTTTCCTCGCTATCGCAAAAACACTCTATAATTGTATGATGAGGGAGACTATTTAGCAGTAATGAACTGATTCAGTCGAGATTTGGCACCCAAAACATTTATTTCTTTATGGTTGCTGTTTGAGACATGCCACACGTTATCTTCATGATGGCTCTGAACCGCTAAAGTGTACGAGATATTAATGGGCACCTTAGATGCTATATAACATTCATTATGTGATTGAACTAAGGAGAGGAGGTGGAATATTTTCTACCTTTTTCCATTTTTTGATCCTAACACCTCTTCATAAAGACTAGTGGAGGTGTGTTATAATAACAGTGTTTAGCCGGCAGACGTCAGTTAAATATACATACATACTCACCACCAGACAACTTGTTTGCTCTATAGCCTATACCGTTTGCTCTGCATATAACCCAGGAGCACAGAAGACTACGATCATATCCTCTTTTTATATATTTTGATAGCACTGTTTTTAGATTAGTCTCTCTTATTTATGACATTAAGAGCATAGGTATTGCAGACTTCATGACACTTTTTTCATGTCTGATTACCATGTATGCTTTTTCTTTCATAGATCGGGGCCTCATTTCCTGAGCTGTAGCTAGGTGAGGTGAGGCTGCTTTCTCGTGAATTGCGGGTAAGCAATAACTAATGCATATTATTTCATGCATACTATCTAAGTGTTATTAATGATGGGGCATTAAGGACCCATGTACTTTATACGCATGCAGCATATGATTTCTTGTTTTCCTGTTTTCCTGATGTCACTTTTGTTTCTTTCTAGGTGCTATCAGCATTCTGGAAATTCACTATGAACCTAAATACCAGGTTAGGAGGTTATATTTATTCCAACCTTTTCAGCATTTTTTGCACTTTTCACATTATAACGCAGTAGCTTTAACAACTATGAAGGTCCTGAGGAAAGCCACGATTCTATCTGAATCATAATGGCCGAACCATGTAGACCATGCTTTTGGACATATGCAGCTATTCTTTCAAAACTGCATCTGCACTGTTTTTAATTTGGACATCAGTAGATACTGAATAAAACAAAATTCTCCTGATTATCCATTTCAACTTGCACATCACGTTTGACACACGTTGCACTGCGCCCATCACTTTTACAAATTCAACTCTTCACATCTGACGGATTTTAGATAATCCAATCTTACCTTTCAAAACATCCCTGAGCTCCTCCCTCACAGTGAGGGGGTTGCAGCCCTTGGCTGCACTAGGTTTTGCAGCCAAGAGGAGATCCCAGATGATGAAGCATATCACTTCGGTGAGTGATGGGATTCCGTCCTTTTAAAAAGGACTTTCAGGAACAACAAGAGGTCTCTTTTTTTGCATGACATGCTTGTAGTTCGCCATTAGATGATATAGACCGTGGATATTCCGTCTTTTTGTACTGTATATTTGGTGAATATATCCGCGCTGGTCTCTAAATATCTTTTCCCTTAGACCCCCTTCTATCTTTTGTTTATACTTTGTCCCTTGCAGGACACCATCCCTGTGATTTACAGCCAATCACAGAGTGTTGCAAAGTGATTTTACAAACGAATAGTAATTAAGGCAGGTAGTTCTGCAGCCCTCTGTGATTCAGTATTCTGTGAACCAAACAAGCATTACATATGTCGATTTGCAAAATACTATTCCATTTGCAAAGACAAATTTGCAGAATTTGTGACCACTTTTTGAAGATGAAGTAATACATCAGCCCCGTAGCTTTCATAAGGAGATGGATTACAATTGTGGGGCTGATTATGATTTTGGTTGGATCAACACCGATGGCACGTTGGTGTCTGTCCCACTGACATCTGCCCCCGGGGTCCGCCCGGCACATTACAATGCGGCAGGCAGAGGTATCAGGCCGAGGGACCATCCGTGGCGCTTCCGATGGGCTCAAGGAGCCCTACAGTGCGTCGGAAGGCACCATAAATCCCTAATGACAGCAGAGCCAGGCTCGGCTTCGCCATTGGGATTATGATGCCACTTTTTACCTGCCCTTTCATGACAGTCCACCTGCCATGAAAAGGCAGGCGGAGAGGGACTTTGGGTGCCCCTAGTAGGGCCACCTTCCCCCCTGGCCCTCTGCTATGGGGCCTAACATCCCTTCACCATGTCACATGGTGCAGGGATGTTTAAAAAAATCAGTTTTACATTGGAAGCTTGTGCTGCAGGTCTTTTCCGCCTGCCGCACAAGCTTCCATTGTAAAATGCATGTTTGCGACTGCCCTATCGATGGTCACATTGTAATCCTGGGGTCGGAACTGCCAACCTAAGGTTGGGCGGTTCCAGACCAATACGTGTTGCGTCCACCCGACATCTTAATTAGGTTATGTGTTCTCTCCTTGTTTGCAGTTCTATCTGCTGTAAATACGTGTTACGTCCACCCGACATCTTAATTAGGCTATGTGTTCTCTCCTTGTTTGCAGTTCTATCTGCTGTAAATACCTGCTGAAATCTGCATAAGGCATAAAAAATCAAATGTTAAGCTGTTTAGACAGCAGCAGGTTAAATAGTGAAGTTCCTCTGCTATTTGCGTGGCTACTGGCTAAGTTGTGCAAGCTGTCTACTATTTAGCAAGCCACTAGGTAAATAATGATGTTTTTTTCAAGTTATTTGCAAGGCCACCAGCAATACAGTATATCCTTCCTGGCATTCAGACAAAATAACAACAACAAAAATATCGCCAAACCAAAATATTGTGTCCAAAATATTGTCAAATGGAAATATCGGCAGCAAGATAATCGGAGTCAAGAATATTGGCTTTAAGGTAAGTAATATTGATTTTTAAAATATTTAATTCATTAATATCATTTGCAAAACGATAGTTGTTTAAAATATCGTTTTTTAAATACTGTTATGTATTTTAGAATGTTTTAAATGTATATGATGTAAATTGTTTGTATAATTATTGTTTATATTTTTTAATATATATTTATAATTTTTTTTGTAGTTATTTAATTTAATTGGTTTTTGTGCGTTCTAGTGCTGTAGCGGGTTGTGGGTTTATATAGGTATAGGATGGAAGTAATTTAATTATAATACATTAATTTTTTTTTTTATGTATTATTAATTATATAATTGATATTTGATTATGTTAATAGTGCTATTAATTTTGTTAATGTAACATTTATGTGCGGGTTGTGGAGTTTATAGGGGTAAAGGGTGGGAACTAATTTATTTGTAATTAATTATTAATTATTTGGTAATTAATATTAATGAATTAATTGATAATTAATTATGTTTATTGTCTATTTTTTTAGGTGCGGGTTTTGCGGTTTATAGGGGGAAAGGGTGGGAAGTAATGTATTTTTAATTTATTAATAATTCGTTGTTAATTAATATTAATTAATTGATAATTAAATATGTTAATTGTGTAAATATAATTTTTTTAGGTGTGGGTTGTAGTTTATTGGGTAAAGGGCGAGAAGTTAATTCATTTTAATGAATTAATATTTAGAGGCCGATTACGATGTCGGTCGGAAAGCCTCTGACTGCGGTTGGGAGGCATTCCAACCGACACTGTTGGTTTGCGGTCCGACCGCCCGGTTACGATGTCAGATATCAGAACATAAACTGGCTGGTCATTTCAACTCGGTTTTGACCGGCTCTCTGAGTATTCCAGCCGGTCGGAACTGCACTGTGATCCCCAACGGACGGCATTTCCGCCATTGGGATTACGATGTTGGTTTCCCACAGTCTTTCCGTGCCGGCCTTTCCGACATGGAAAGGCTGTTGGAAAGTGACTTTGGGGGCACCTAGCTTGGCCCCCTTCACCTTGCGGCCTACGGTTGGTGGTCGAGGGGTACCAGGGGTACCCCCCTGTAAAACCATGCACTGTGTGGCAGGCACCATGGGGTGCCTGCAACAGGGTGCAGGGTTCTACACCCCCCTTTCCTCTATAGGAGCCTGTATTACGGCTGGTTTATGGCCGTGACAAAAGGTGCAATAGGGAAAAGTGAGTATGCGACCGAACAGTATTCGGTCGCATCGTAATCAGACAGTCGGAACCGCTGACCTGAGGTAAGTCGGTCCCAAGTCCGAGACGGTGTCGGTCGTAGGGAACTCCGACCAACATCGTAATAAGCCCCTTAGATTTAATTAATAATATTTGTTTAATTACTAATTAATTATGTTAATTGTGCAAATACATTTTTTCTTAAAGATTTTACATGTGGGTTGTGGGTTTTGTAGGGGTACAGAGTGGGAAGTAAATTAATTTTAAGTACTTAATAATTATTATTTTAATTAATATTAATTATTAAATTGATAACTAATTATGCTAATTGTGTGAATACGTTTCTGTTAAATTATATGAGTGTGTTGTGCATTTTGTGGGGGTACATTGTGGGAAGTAAATTAATTATAATTAATTAATGATTAATATTTAATTAATGATAATTAGTTTGTTGATAAATATTTATATTACTAGTGTAAATAATTTGCTTTTTAAAGTTAAGTTTTAGGTGCAGGTTGTGAGTTTTGTGAGTTTATAGCGTGGGAAGTAACTAGATTAAATGTATGCAATACATATTTTTAGGTTAATTTATAATTTCTAAATAGAAATATGTATTTGTATGAAAATTGTTTTTGTATTTCATTTATAATAATATTTTTAAGTATGTGTTATATATATTTAACATTGTAAAATGTTTTAATTTTTTAATTTTTACCATTAAATATATTTGTAGTTTTTTTGGTACATATTTACATTTTTCTTCATTTACTTTGTTTTTAAAATAATTTTATTTTGTTCAAAATGTTTTGTTTATTTTTAATGTTGTACTGACTGGAGTGGAATAATAAATGTTACCTTTCCACATTCTATCACTTTACCTACTATTGTACTGACTGGAGTTGAAATAGTAAATGTTACCCCTCCGCTAGCTAAAACTTCCCCTACTGTTGTACTGACTGGAGTGGGAATAGTACATTTTACCCCTCCGCAATTCAACACTTTCCCTACTGTTGTACTGACTAGAGTGGGAATAGTACATTTTACCCCTCCGCAATCCAACCCTTTACCTACTGTTGGACTGAGTGGAGTGGGATTAGTACATTTTAGCCCTCCGCAATCCAACACTTTCCCTACTGTTGTACTGACTGGAGTGGGAATATTAAATTTTACCCCTCCGCAATCCAATGCTTTCCCTACTGTTGCACTCATTGGAGGGAGATTTGTAAATTTTACCCAGTTTTATTATTTTTGCTTTGTGTGAAGTGGGAGTAGTACACATTTTTTATATATATTTACTATAATAATTTGCGTAGTTTTGTATAAATTGTAATGGGAATAGTATATGTAATACATTTTATAATTAATTTTATATTGTTATAACGCAGGTCATGTTTACATGATTCAATCAATGGTCAGTTGCTTTTCAAAACTTAAATAGATGTAAAACAGCGAACAGAAATTCCCAAGCAATTGACGTATTGTTCTTAAAGTCACAGTTTGGACATTTGTTCAATATCTTTCTGCCAGTGCAAATATAGAGAATAAATGTTGTAAATATTCTCAGATAGTTCTTAATGTTCACGTTGTTGTCGAAAACACTGGCGCTTGTTTATCTTTGTCCGTCTGCCACAAACTGACTTATGTTAGTAGCTACAAGAACCACAATCCATTGCAATTATAACCAGCATTTGCTGTGTCCCTTTGAACTTTATTGCTGCTCACTTTATCTTGATATTATTGCCAGAAACAATCCAATACAAAATTATTCAGTGCCTCCCAGGACTAAATTCCATTTAGTGCAATTAATGTTCGTATCTCATGTAGCTGACGAAACACATTCTAAAGTCACTGTTATGTTATTGGTATTATGGATATATATATATATATATGTTTTCCAAAGTTTTTCCTGCATTTAAGGACGCACTCCACAGCAGGTAGGTTTCATACCCTTTATTTGCATGAAAGTGAAGTTACAATCCGACCTTTTAAATCCTCCTGCCTAACGCGTTTCAAAGCTTGCTGCTTCTTTATCAAAGGCATCCGTGATTTCACAGCAATGTTGCACGAACACAATGTCACTACGTGCTCCTTCATTTATAGGCATCCGGTGTGCCTTCCTTAATGGATTTTATTGAACTGATGCACCCTGGTACTTGTGGTCAAATTTGGCAATTGAAAATACCTTCCAGTAGGTTCTGTGAATTTCACGTTGTTTCCAAGGACAAATTAAGCCCTCCATTGGGCCTCGGAATGGAATTTCACCTTCACAAATCATCGCGCTGCTGTGCTTGCATCGGAAAGGAACAGTCCCCTCTCCTTCAGCCCCTCGTTGCTTCCACGGGTGGTGCAGTCCTCCACGGCTGGAAAGAGCCGAGTATTTTGTTTTCCAAAGTTTTTCCTGCATTTAAGGACGCACTCCACAGCAGGTAGGTTTCATACCCTTTATTTGCATGAAAGTGAAGTTACAATCCGACCTTTTAAATCCTCCTGCCTAACGCGTTTCAAAGCTTGCTGCTTCTTTATCAAAGGCATCCGTGATTTCACAGCAATGTTGCACGAACACAATGTCACTACGTGCTCCTTCATTTATAGGCATCCGGTGTGCCTTCCTTAATGGATTTTATTGAACTGATGCACGCTGGTACTTGTGGTCAAATTTGGCAATTGAAAATACCTTCCAGTAGGTTCTGTGAATTTCACGTTGTTTCCAAGGACAAATTAAGCCCTCCATTGGGCCTCGGAATGGAATTTCACCTTCACAAATCATCGCGCTGCTGTGCTTGCATCGGAAAGGAACAGTCCCCTCTCCTTCAGCCCTCGTTGCTTCCACGGGTGGTGCAGTCCTCCACGGCTGAAAAGAGCCGAGTATTTTGTTTTCCAAAGTTTTTCCTGCATTTAAGGACGCACTCCACAGCAGGTAGGTTTCATACCCTTTATTTGCATGAAAGTGAAGTTACAATCCGACCTTTTAAATCCTCCTGCCTAACGCGTTTCAAAGCTTGCTGCTTCTTTATCAAAGGCATCCGTGATTTCACAGCAATGTTGCACGAACACAATGTCACTACGTGCTCCTTCATTTATAGGCATCCGGTGTGCCTTCCTTAATGGATTTTATTGAACTGATGCACGCTGGTACTTGTGGTCAATTTTGCAGGAAAAACTTTGGAAAACAAAATACTCGGCTCTTTCCAGCCGTGGAGGACTGCACCACCCGTGGAAGCAACGAGGGGCTGAAGGAGAGGGGACTGTTCCTTTCCGATGCAAGCACAGCAGCGCGATGATTTGTGAAGGTGAAATTCCATTCCGAGGCCCAATGGAGGGCTTAATTTGTCCTTGGAAACAACGTGAAATTCACAGAACCTACTGGAAGGTATTTTCAATTGCCAAATTTGACCACAAGTACCAGCGTGCATCAGTTCAATAAAATCCATTAAGGAAGGCACACCGGATGCCTATAAATGAAGGAGCACGTAGTGACATTGTGTTCGTGCAACATTGCTGTGAAATCACGGATGCCTTTGATAAAGAAGCAGCAAGCTTTGAAACGCGTTAGGCAGGAGGATTTAAAAGGTCGGATTGTAACTTCACCTTCATGCAAATAAAGGGTATGAAACCTACCTGCTGTGGAGTGCGTCCTTAAATGCAGGAAAAACTTTGGAAAACAAAATACTCGGCTCTTTCCAGCCGTGGAGGACTGCACCACCCGTGGAAGCAACGAGGGGCTGAAGGAGAGGGGACTGTTCCTTTCCGATGCAAGCACAGCAGCGCGATGATTTGTGAAGGTGAAATTCCATTCCGAGGCCCAATGGAGGGCTTAATTTGTCCTTGGAAACAACGTGAAATTCACAGAACCTACTGGAAGGTATTTTCAATTGCCAAATTTGACCACAAGTACCAGCGTGCATCAGTTCAATAAAATCCATTAAGGAAGGCACACCGGATGCCTATAAATGAAGGAGCACGTAGTGACATTGTGTTCGTGCAACATTGCTGTGAAATCACGGATGCCTTTGATAAAGAAGCAGCAAGCTTTGAAACGCGTTAGGCAGGAGGATTTAAAAGGTCGGATTGTAACTTCACCTTCATGCAAATAAAGGGTATGAAACCTACCTGCTGTGGAGTGCGTCCTTAAATGCAGGAAAACTTTGGAAAACAAAATACTCGGCTCTTTCCAGCCGTGGAGGACTGCACCACCCGTGGAAGCAACGAGGGGCTGAAGGAGAGGGGACTGTTCCTTTCCGATGCAAGCACAGCAGCGCGATGATTTGTGAAGGTGAAATTCCATTCCGAGGCCCAATGGAGGGCTTAATTTGTCCTTGGAAACAACGTGAAATTCACAGAACCTACTGGAAGGTATTTTCAATTGCCAAATTTGACCACAAGTACCAGCGTGCATCAGTTCAATAAAATCCATTAAGGAAGGCACACCGTGTAGGAAGGTGGAATCTGACTATATGGTTGCCCCCACTTTTTTTATGGTGTTTTGCTGATTTATGACTTAGTTGGACTGGGATCCTGCTATTCAGGGCCCCAGTCTATCTGCTTTCTCTGTAAAAAGGTTTCCATGTGCCTGATTGGAATCTGGAGTGCCCTTATAAGTCCCTAGTATATGGTATACTATGTACCAAGGGCATAGGTACCTCAGAGGCCTACCAGGGGCTGCAGCATGTATTATGCCACCCCTGTAAGGCCATCCAAACTGACACCACAGGTCTGCTACTGCAGCCTGGGTAGGGTGGTGCATGCACCCCTTACTGTGATATAGGTTACCTATATCACTAAATACATACACACATATAAACCTATAAGTCACTCCTAAGGCAGGCCTTATCAATCCTAAAGGCAGAGTGCATGTTTCCTATGTGAGAGGGTGCCCCTGCATGAGCAGGGCCCCTCTGCAGCGTTCGGAGACCATCTCTGATGCTGTTTGTAGTGCAGCCTGACCATATACTCTTAAGCGCATTATATCCTCGCGGTAAAATGCTAACTTTGGAATGGCTGCACCTAAACATGTCGTGTTTGGTGTCAAACATCTTGGAATACTACCCCCCGCCAATCCTGGCGGCGGGGTAGCATTCCACCCTTCTAGAGGGAAAGACATGTTAACTCTGGCTTACCCGGTAACTTCTTTCTGAAGCCCTGGCATCACAAAATGGAGGCTGCTGCCACAGACACAAGTCTGGCCTCCTGCTGCTGGACGAAACTCCGGCAGGGGAGGCCTGGACAATAGGTTTCCTGTTGCAGGGAGGTGTGACCACCTCCCCAGACAGGATAATGTGTATTGGGGCTGGGTGGGTGCACTCTTAGAGTGCTTTGAAGTCCTGCACTGGGGGAGCAAAAGTCTCCTCTGTGCATATGCCAGTTCAAACCAGCTCAGGGGCTACCTGCCCCTGCTCTGGCGCAAAACTGGACAAAGGGAAGTGGGTGTAGCCACCCCCTCCCTTGACCCTCCCATAGGTGGGGTCATAGAGCTAGTCCATCCCCTCTTTTTAGTATAAGAGGGGGAACCTTGCCATTGCAAAGCAGATAACCCCTGGACGACGCTCTACAGAAGAATCCTGACCCTTCGACGTTCCACTACCTTTGGAAGACAGAAGAATCTCCCTTGGAGTCAAGGAGTGACTCCCCTGCTTGGCAGGCACCAAAAACGACAACGACGGTCGCAAACTACGCCGCTCCTGCCGGAGTCCGAAGTCCCTGCAGCCCAGGAAGTGGATTTCCTGACCTCTCCCAGGCCATCGTGAGTCCCCAGCGAAGCTGAGGCAAGTGGACCCCACGAGTAACGAGGAACCGCGACCCCTGGGTACCGTGCACTATTGTCGAGTGCAACCCCTTCACAACGGTCTACGAACCTGTGCTTTGGACCACGTGTGGTCCCGACCTCCAGCAGAAATACCTCCGAAGATCAGAGGCCTACACCGTCCCGAGTGACCGTGGGCCCCTGTTGAGTGATTCTGCCCGAGGTGTTTTCGCGATCCCTTGCCTGCTGGCTTGTGGGTCCCCAGAAGACTTCTTAAAGAAACCAAAGGACTCCCCTGGTTGCTCCAGGCCTGCCCTGACTTACCCTCGCTGGGTGAGTTCCACAGACCTTGCTGGTCTGCGCCATCGACTTTTCTTCATCTCCCCGAGACTTGCGGCTGCCAAGGCTTGTTGGCTCCGATCGAGTTGCCGACACCGCAGTCAGCTGCAGACGTCAAGGGACACACCGAATCCAGCTCCTGGTTGTCGTCGACGCCTCCTGGACCACGTGGCTGAAGAGTCAAGGCACCCTCAACCGACCTGAATCACTCGACGACGGTGGGCATCCATCTTCCTTGCCCCGAGTCACTGCCAAGTGACTTTGAACACTGTCCCCTCTGCTTTCAGGTCATCCTTCTTCAGAATCCAGGCTTGGATTCCACCGGACACTTCTTCAGCTCCCGCAAGCAGCAAGTCTTCTTTGTTCGCCATTGAAAACGACGCCGCGACCCGACACCAAAGGACACCTGTGCACCCAGCTTCCCTGGGTGAGGTAACTCCAGCACTACGGTGCTCCTGTGGGTGTGGGCCTAGAACGACTTACCCTGTAAGTGACTTGCTTGTAGGTTCTATAGAAGTATCCTAAAACTCTTTATTTCCAACCGCGACTTGCCCCATTGAAGTCAACGGCGATCCGCGCCTATGTATCTACACTGCACGCGTCCCCCGTGGGTCCTTTACTTACCTGCCTTGGGTGGTTTCGTGAGGCCCCAGCACTTCTGAAGGCCCTAGGCCTTGTCTCCCTGCAAGTCGTTGTCCCTAAGTCTCTTACTTAGTATATGGTCTGGTACGCCCCTAGGGCCCCAGCCATATTTTGTGCTTAACTTATTGTGAAACGTTGATTTGTGCATATGTTTGTCTTCTAATCTCATAAAGAGATTAGTAGAGAGTTATTTAGAAATAAATACATATATATTTGATATATATACCTGTGTGGTGTCTTTTCATTTGGTGATTCAAGAGATTATATGGTAAAACAAGCTGCTTTACATTCCTCCGAGACTTAGCCTGAAGGCTGCTCTCCACAGCTACCACTAGGATAGCTTTCTTTAAAAGGTTGTCTTAAACCTATCTACCATAAGAGTCGATTTGCCCTGGTGCAAGGTGTCCACTTTAATTAGTGAACAGCATATACCAGGCCAACTTCTCACATTGGTGTGCAGCGTGTGGGATTCCAGCTTGCTATTGTTTTACCAGATAATCTCAATTGAATTGATCAACTGAAAACCACTAAAGGTACCTAAGGTACATATAATTTAAGCTTAGAATAACAGTAAGTTCTACTGAACTTAGAGTTGTGTGTTAAGGGATAGCACGACCCTTTCTACAACTCAAGAGAGTTTAGTAGGCCACACTAGAGTAGGTAGTGCATACACCACACCACACTAGTAATGTCTTTAAGGGCAGGATCCAAAGAATCCTTGCAGGAAGCCATTGAGCTTCCACCCTCCAAGTATGATACACTCCCATTCTTGGAATTGAGAGCTTTATGTAACTTGAGAAAAATAAGGACAGGCCAAAGCCCCACCACCCAACACCTCAAGGAGTTGTTGGTGGCTTATGACCTTAGTAAGACCTGTAGGGACTGAAGGGGTAGGAGCTGAGGGTGGGGCAGAAGAAGAGGAGGAGGCCAGGGGTACCAATACCCCAGCCCCCTCTGAAACTGGCCAGGAGGGTGACAATCACCCTGACCTGGAAAACCAAATCCCTCCTGTGGATGATGATGAGGATGATCAAAATGATGCCCTCTTTGTCCCCCAGGAAGGATTAAGAGTGTGCCCAGGAAGTCTAGGTCTCCTTCTGAGGAGTCTAACCACTCTGGCACCTCCATAGGGAGCTCTATCTCCTCTCACAGGAGGGAATCCTCTCATGAGAGGAGAGCCAGACTGGTCCAGTATGAGGAAACTCAGCTGGAAATCAGAAAAAAGCAATTGGCTCCCTAGATATCCTCAGGGAGAGAAGAAAGTTGGGACTAGAGTCCCATGGTGGCAGCAATATCCCTAGAGATAGGGACAGGTCTTATGACCATAGAAACCTAAACAAGATTGTCCCTCCCTACCAGAGTGGGGATGACATCCACAAATGGATAACTGCACTGGAGAGGGCCTGTAAAGTTCAGAAGGTCCCCCAGAGGCAGTGGGCAGCAATCTTGTGGCTCTCCTTTGCAGACAAAGGTAGAGACAAGCTCCTCACTGTAAGAGAAGAGGATGCTGACAATTACACAGTCTTGAAGAGTGCTCTGATAGATGGGTTTGGCCTAACCACTGAACAGTATAGGTTGAAGTTCAGAGACACCCAAAAAGCTCAGACTCAAGACTGGGTTGATTTTGTAGATTGTGCTACAAAGGCTCTGGAAGGTTGGATACATGGCAACAAAGTGCAGGACTTTTAGGATTGTACAATTTGATTATGAGGGAGCAGATCCTTAATAATTGTCAAAACCAGCTTTTGCACCAGTATCTGGTGGACTCTGATCTGACCTCTCCCCAAGAATTGGGAAAGAAGGCAGACAAGTGGGTCAGAACCAGAGTAAAAACTAGAAATCAGGGTGGTGACCAGAAGAAAGATTCTACTAAGTCCCAAGAGAAAGGTGGGGATAAATCTAAGGATAAGTCCCCTACAGGGCCCCAAAATTCCTCTTCTGGGGGTGGGTCCCAAACTCCTTCCTCTCCTGAAAAGAAACCCTATTGCCATGTCTGTAAAAAGCCTGGGCACTGGAAAACTGATCCCAGTTGCCCCAGGATTGGCAATAAAGAAAATGTTCCTCCCACAACTACTACCACCCCTCCTGGTACTACCAGTAGTAATCCTCCAGTTGGGAGTAGTGCACCCAAAAAGTTAGGTGCTTTTGCAAGAGGAACAGAGGTGGGCCCTAGTTTAGACAGGGACCCCTCAACAGACTCCTCTGACTCTGATGGTGGTATAGGATTTGCCACCTTTACCATGGGTCCCATAGCATGGGGCAGGTACAGATTGGAGCCAATAATTAATGGTCAGAAAGCTGTGGCATTTAGGGACACAGGGGCTAGTGTCACCATGGTGGCAGGGAAACTAGTCCCCCTCACCAGCTTTTACCTGAGTTTAAATACCAGGTGACCAACATTGATGGTGTCAGAACAGATCACCCCATGGCCATAGTCAATCTCAGCTGGGAGGGGTCACAGGCCCAAAAGAGTGGCAGTGTCCCCAACCCTACCTGTAGATTGCCTGATGGGCAATGATCTGGAAATTTCAGCCTGGGCTGAAGTGGAACACCAAACCCATCTTAGGATGTTGGGCGTCCCTGTAAAGGTTAGTGGGGCTGTGATGGCCACAGCCCCAGCCCAAGAATTTGGAGAGATGGAGCCTGAAAGAATGGCCCACTCTCCCCAAAAGAGAGCACAAGGGTTGAAGAAAAGTCTTCTTCCCCCAGACAGTAGGTAAGGGTCAGCCTCCTCAGGGAACTGACCCTACCCCTAGTGAAGGAACTGCCACAGAGGTAGTCAGGCCTGGCCTGGCCACACCCCTGATGGCAGAGGACCCTTCCAAGGTGGTACCCCGTCTGGAGCAGGTAACCTGCCCTCTCTACCCTGCCTCAATCAGCCCAGGGCTGCAGAGGTCAGGGAGGTCAGTGGACCCCCAGGGCCCCCTGTCCAGAGGAAGCCCCCATCAGCAGATTAGGGGCACCCAGTCTAGTAGCCCTAGCTAGGTGAAAATTACTCTACACACTGAGGGATCCCCCATACCTTTATGTAGGGACCTCCCCAGAAGGACTCTGGTAGGCAAGGGCAAACCTGGGACCAGAAGGTTCCAAACCTGCCATGTCCCTCCAGTAGTCCATCCAAAGGGACCCAACCCACAGCTGTAGGCAGCCAAAGGTTGACCCTTAGAGCAAAGTGCAACTCAGTCATGGAAAGACAGGCATACATGGTGACCAGTGATCTGAGGAAGCTGAGGCCAACATTCCTAGGGCCTCACTTCCCTACTCAGACACCTCACCAGCCTTGTACTTTACCTAAGCACACCACAGGTAGTGATTCCCCATGGTGGAGACCCTCTCATACCCTTAGGGTGAGGGATTGCTTAGTGGACCATAAGACAGGGGGCAACCATGCTAGTGCAGGTGCTTCCTTATATGACCACTTAGTCAATGAAGGCTCAACTGGCCAAGGTTAGCCTTATCTCCTTTCGTTTGGGGGGGTTATGTAGGAAGGTGGAATCTGACTATATGGTTGCCCCCACTTTTTTATGGTGTTTTGCTGGTTTATGACTTAGTTGGTCTGGGATCCTGCTATTCAGGGCCCCAGTCTATCTGCTTTCTCTGTAAAAGGTTTCCATGTGCCTTAGGCACATCTCTGATTGGAATCTGGAGTGCCCTTATAAGTCCCTAGTATATGGTATACTATGTACCAAGGGCATAGGTACCTCAGAGGCCTACCAGGGGCTGCAGCATGTATTATGCCACCCCTGTAAGGCCATCCAAACTGACACCACAGGTCTGCTACTGCAGCCTGGGTAGGGTGGTGCATGCACCCCTTACTGTGATATAGGTTACCTATATCACTAAATACATACACACATATAAACCTATAAGTCACTCCTAAGGCAGGCCTTATCAATCCTAAAGGCAGAGTGCATGGTTCCTATGTGAGAGGGGGCCCCTGCATGAGCAGGGCCCCTCTGCAGCGTTCGGAGACCATCTCTGATGCTGTTTGTAGTGCAGCCTGACCATATACTCTTAAGCGCATTATATCCTCGCGGTAAAATGCTAACTTTGGAATGGCTGCACCTAAACATGTCGTGTTTGGTGTCAAACATCTTGGAATACTACCCCCCGCCAATCCTGGCGGCGGGGAAGCATTCCACCCTTCTAGAGGGAAAGACATGTTAACTCTGAGCTTACCCGGTAACTTCTTTCTGAAGCCCTGGCATCACAAAATGGATGCTGCTGCCACAGACACAAGTCTGGCCTCCTGCTGCTGGACGAAACTCCGGCAGGGGAGGCCTGGACAATAGGTTTCCTGTTGCAGGGAGGTGTGACCACCTCCCCAGAAAGGATAATGTGTATTGGGGCTGGGTGGGTGCACTCTTAGAGTGCTTTGAAGTCCTGCACTGGGGGAGCAAAAGGCTCCTCTGTGCATATGCCAGTTCAAACCAGCTCAGGGGCTACCTGCCCCTGCTCTGGCGCAAAACTGGACAAAGGGAAGTGGGTGTAGCCACCCCCTCCCTTGACCCTCCCATAGGTGGGGTCATAGAGCTAGTCCATCCCCTCTTTTAGTATAAGAGGGGGAACCTTGCCATTGCAAAGCAGATAACCCCTGGACGACGCTCTACAGAAGAATCCTGGCCCTTCGACGTTCCACTACCTTTGGAAGACAGAAGAATCTCCCTTGGAGTCAAGGAGTGACTCCCCTGCTTGGCAGGCACCAAAAATGACAACGACGGTCGCAAACTATGCCGCTCCCGCCGGAGTCCGAAGTCCCTGAAGCCCAGAAAGTAGATTTCCTGACCTATCCCAGGCCATCGTGAGTCCCCAGCGAAGCTGAGGCAAGTGGACCCCACGAGTAACGAGGAACCGCGACCCCTGGGTACCGTGCACTATTGTCAAGTGCAACCCCTTCACAATGGTCTATGAACCTGTGCTTTGGACCACGTGTGGTCCCGACCTCCAGCAGGAACCCTCCGAAGATCAGAGGCCTACACCGTCCCGAGTGACCGTGGGCCCCTGTTGAGTGATTCCGCCCGAGGTGTCTTCGCGATCCCTTGCCCGCTGGCTTGTGGGTCCCCAGAAGACTTCTTAAAGAAACCAAAGGGCTCCCCTGGTTGCACCAGGCCTGCCCTGACTTACCTTCGCTTGGTGAGTTCCACAGACCTTAATGGTCTGCACCATCGACTTTTCTTCATCTCCCCGAGACTTGCGGCTGCCAAGGCTTGTTGGCTCCGATCGAGTTGCCGACACCGCAGTCAGCTGCAGACGTCGAGGGACACACCGAATCCAGCTCCTGGTCGTCGTCGACGCCTCCTGGACCACGTGGCTGAAGAGTCAAGGCACCCGCAACCGACCTGAATCACTCGACGACGGTGGGCATCCATCTTCCTTGCCCCGAGTCACTGCCAAGTGACTTTGAACACTGTCCCCTCTGCTTTCAGGTCATCCTTCTTCAGAATCCAGGCTTGGATTCCACCGGACACTTCTTCAGCTCCCGCAAGCAGCAAGTCTTCTTTACGCCTTTCCCTATATATATAAAAAATATTTAAACTTTACAGAAACACACAGTCACTGGATGATGTCATCAGTGATGTCATTTGAGATGTCATCAGTGATGTAATCAGTGATGTCACTGACCATGTCATGAGTGATGTAATATGTGACGTCATCAGCAGTGCATTGCGGGGCGCGAGTTATAGTTAGCTGAACTAACTATAACGGGGGAATTTCACGGGTTTTGTACGAGTGCAATGTCCAACTAACTATAACTGTCCCTAAAACCTATGGTTTTTCAGTGAATTTCAAAGGTTTTTTCAATGCTAATTTGTAACTATAACGTCCCTAAAACCTATGGTTTTTTCAGTGAATATATATATATATATTATCTACTGGCGGTCGCCAGTAGATAGTTATAGTTAGGACCTATTTTCCATAGGAAATCCGCGACATTCTTTTGAAATAACTCTTACGTCGGTTGACGAATCTTCGCGAAATTTTCAAACTTTATGGCCCGCTCCGGTCCGCTCCTACCCTGAAAGTCTCAGGGTGATTCGTCAAGCGGGGGCCGAGAAAAAAGGGGGGTCCCAAAACGTGTTTTCCCCATTCATTTTCCCATAGGAAACTTTAGACACGGCTACAGCCCGATCTGCTGAACGGAATTACACCAAATTTGGCAAAGAGGTAGTTCTTGGTTCAAAAAGTACCCTTTTTGTTAAATGGTGTAAATCCGTTCAGTGGTTGCTGAGAAAATCAAAAGTAAAAACACATATATATCTGGGCGGAGCCTAACCACACATGTCATCGTGAGATCTGATTGGCTGTCAGCACTTCATCCTGGAATTGCTGGCAGCCATCTTGGGACCAATATAAATGATAGTACCACATTGAAATGCATTGTACTGAATCGAAGATTTTGAGGGTTACCAAAAGGAGAACTATAAAGGGTGATAACAGACTTTAGTTACATTAGAATTCATTTGTTGATGGTACCATACTAATTTCAGGAATTGTGGTGTGTTCTAAGGTGATTTACCCTGTGAAAAACCTTCTGCTGGGATATCATGAATCATGTTTGAGAGAAAACTATTTTCACATGCTTGTCCCATACAGTTTTGGAAGGTGCTCCAGAAGCTAAAATGAGAGCATATTTTCTGTAAATTCACATTATCTTTCTCAGTCATGTGAGAATGAAGTCTGACATTCTCAGTAAAACATGTACATCCAACAAGGGCAGAGACTGTCAGTTGATTCCTTTGTGTTCTACTGCAGCTTCCCAGAGTGTTCTAAAGAACAACTAGAGTGCTAACAGCCTTACTTATGACAAACGTATGGCACACCTGAAGCCATCTTGATTGGAATAAACTGGTAACACTTAAAACATTTAATTTAAAAAGGAACAAAATGATGGGGTTCATCTTGTCATAGAAATTATGGTTAGTGCTCTGGAAAGAAAAATTAGGACATGTTTCAAGTGTGATCTCAAATATCTTCCTGTTATATTTCAACAGGAGCAGCCTGTCAGTTGATGCCTTTGTGTTCTACTGCAGCTTCCCAGAGTGTTCTAAAGAACAACTAGAGCGCTAACAGTCTTACTTATGACAAAAGTATGGCACACCTGAAGCCATCTTGATTGGAATAAACTGGTAACACTTAAAACATTTAATTTAAAAAGGAACAAAATGAGGGGTTCATTTTGTTATAGAAATTATGGTTAGTGCTGTAGAAAGAAAAATTAGGACATGTTTCAAGTGTGATCGCAAATATCTTCCTGTTATATTTCAACAGGAGCAGCCTGTCAGTTGATGCCTTTGTGTTCTACTGCAGCTTCCCAGAGTGTTCTAAAGAACAACTAGAGCGCTAACAGTCTTACTTATGACAAAAGTATGGCACACCTGAAGCCATCTTGATTGGAATAAACTGGTAACACTTAAAACATTTAATTTAAAAAGGAACAAAATGAGGGGGTTCATTTAGCCACAGAAATTATGGTTAGTGCTGTAGAAAGAAAAATTAGGACATGTTTTAAGTGAGATCTCAAATATCTTCCTGTTATATTTCAACAGGAGCAGCCTGTCAGTTGATGCCTTTGTGTTCTACTGCAGCTTCCCAGAGTGTTCTAAAGAACAACTAGAGTGCTAACAGCCTCACTGCACTGCCCTAAACCCTGAAACACCAGCCCCAGCACGACCCCTACACTGCCCGAACACCACTGCACTGCCCTAAACCCTGAAACACCACCCCGCATGCCCCCTACACTCCCCAAACAGCACTGCACTGCCCTAAACCCTGAAACACCACCCCAGCACGACCCCCTACACTGCCCGAACACCACTGCACTGCCCTAAACCCTGAAACACCACCCCCTGCACGATCCCCTACACTGCCCGAACACTACTGCACTGCCCTAAACCCTGAAACACCACCCCCAGCACGACCCCCTACACTGCACCAACACCACTGCACTGCCCTAAACCCCGAAACACTACCCCCAGCAAGACCCCCTACACTGCCCGAACACCACTGCCCTAAACCCTGAAACACCACCCCCAGCAAGACCCCTACACTGCCCGTACACCACTGCACTGCCCTAAACCCTGAAACACCACGCCCAGCATGACCCCTACACTGCCCGAACACCACTGCACTGCCCTAAACCCTGAAACACCACCCCCAGCACGACCCCCTACACTGCCCGAACACCACTGCACTGCCCTAAATCATGAAACACCAGCCCCAGCACGACCCCTACACTGCCCGAACACCACTGCACTGCCCTAAACCCTGAAACACCACCCCCAGCACGACCCCCTACACTGCCCGAACACCACTGCACTGCCCTAAACCCTGAAACACCAGCCCCAGCACGACCCCGTACACTGCCCGAACACCACTGCACTGCCCTAAACCCTGAAACACCAGCCCCAGCACGACCGCCTACACTGCCCGAAACCACTGCACTGCCCTAAACCCTGAAACACCAGCCCCAGCACGACCCCCTACACTGCCCGAACACCACTGCACTACCCTAAACCCTCAAACACCAGCCCCAGCACGACCCCTACAATGCCCGAACACCACTGCACTGCCATAAACCCTGAATCACCAGCCCCAGCAAGACCCCCTACACTGCCCGAACACCACTGCACTGCCCTAAACCCTGAAACACCACCCCCAGCAAGACCCCCTACACTGCCCGAACACCACTGCACTAAAGCCTGAAACACCACCCCCAGCAAGACCACCTACACTGGCCAAACACCACTGCACTGCCCTAAACCCTGAAACACCACCCCTGCACGACCCCCTACACTGCCCAAACACCACTGCACTGCCCTAAACCCTGAAACACCACTCCCTGCACGACCCCCTACACTGCCCGAACACCATGGCACTGCCCTAAACCCTGAAACACCACCCCTCAGCACGACACCCTACACTGCCCGAACACCACTGCACTGCCCTAAACCCTGAAACACCACCCCAGCACGACCCCTACACTGCCCAAACACCACTGCACTGCCCTAAACCCTGAAACACCACCCCCTGCATGACCTCCTACACTGCCGGAACACCACTGCACTGCCCTAAACCCTGAAACACCACCCCCAGCACGACCCCTACACTGCCCGAACACCACTGCACTGCCCTAAACCCTGAAACATCAACCCCAGCAAGACCCCTACACTGCCCGAACACCACTGCACTGCCCTAAACCCTAAAACACTACCCCCGCATGACCCCTACACTACCCAAACACCAATGCACTACCCTAATCCCTAAAACACTACCCCGCATGACCCCCTACACTACCCTAAACCTTAAAACACTACCCCCGCACGACTCCCTACACTACCCAAAGACCACTGCACTACCCTAAACCCTAAAACACGACCTCCTACACTACACAAACACCACTGCACTACCCTAAACCCTAAAACACTACCCCCTACAATATACAAACACCACTGCACTACCCTAAACCCTAAAAAACTACCCCCAGCACGACCCACTACACTACCCAAACACCACTGCACTACCCTAAACCCTAAAAACTACCCCCAGCAGTACCCCTACACTACCCAAACACCACTGCACTACCCTAAACCCTAAAACACTACCCCCAGCAGTACCCCCTACACTACCCAAACACCACTGCACTACCCTAAATCACTACCCCAGCACGACCCCTACACTACCCAAACACCACTGCACTACCCTAAACCCTAAAACACTACCCCCAGCACGACCCCCTACACTACCCAAACACCACTGCACTACCCTAAACCCTAAAACACTCCCCCCAGCACGACTCCCTACACTACCCAAACACCACTGCACTACCCTAAACCCTAAAACACTACCCCCAGCACAACCCTCTTCACTACCTAAACACAACTGCACAATTTGTTACAGGCGTTGCAACGCAGGCCTGTGGTGCTTACTGGAAGTACCTAGTGAGCTAGTTGGGCCCCAGGGACCCTCAGGATTCAAGGTGACCTAATCCCCCAACTTAAAATGCACCATGGGGCGCGTTTGCACAGTGGTGAAGGGAGGGGCGGGGCCTCAGGTGACATGTGCGCAAACACGCCCTGTGGTGCATTTTAAGTTGGGGAATTAATTCCCTTTGAATCCTGAGGGACCCTGGGGGCCAACTAGCCCACCAGGTACCTTCAGTAAGCACAACAGAGTTGCGTTGCAGAGAGGTGAAAAAAGGTGCGTGGCCTCGGAACGCCTCTCTGCAACTCAGCTCTGTGGTCCTAACTGTAGGTACCTGGGGGCTAGTTGGGCCCCAGGGACCCTCAGAATTCAAGGGACTTAATCCCACAACTTAAAACGCGCCACGGGGTGCGTTTGCACACATGTCACCTCAGGCCCCCTCCCTTCACCACTGTGCAAACGCGCCCTGTAGCGCGTTTTAAGAGGTAGTTTTAATCCCCCTGCCCTATTATGTACTAGGGACTTGCAGAGGAGGTCATGCTAATCACAGGGGTACCCCAACGCATAGTGTTCCCTAGTGTATGTAGGTGTTTTCACTGTATTCTAAGTGTCTTTTAGCATAGCACTGGCTCTGGTTAGTCAGAGTCAGTTACCACCAGTACCCGTCTGAAAAAGTTGTGGGCACAGGATGATTTTGCAACAAGGCCTCTTTCTGCTCCTCTGTTGGTTCTTTCTGCACATCTTTTGCTTCTTTCTGTGCGTTTTTCTTCTTTCTTCACATGTCCTACCTCTGTAGGCATAGTTAGAAACTAGCATTTAAAAAACCTTTGAAATTCACTTAAAAATCATAGGTTTCAGGCATGTTATAGTTAGAAATTAGCATTTAAAAACCTTTGAAATTCACTGAAAAAACCATAGGTTTCAGACACGTTATAGTTAGAAATTAGCATTTAAAAAACCTTTGAAATTCACTGAAAAAACCATAGGCTTTAGGGACAGTTATAGTTAGTTGGACATTTCACTCGTACAAAACCATAGAAATTCCCCCGTTATAGTTAGTTCAGTTAACTATAACTCGCGCCCCCGCAATGCACTGCTGATGACGTCACATATTACATCACTCATGACATGGTCAGTGACATCACTGATGACATCACTGATGACATCTCAAATGACATCACTGATGACATCATCCATGTGATAATTTCATGCATCTTCTCACACCCTAATATAGTTTTGATACACCCACTCTAAATTACAGACTGCCATTCTCAAAACCATACACACTCCAATACCAATAACTACATACCCACTCACTGATTCTTAGGTCTACACACACACATCTACTCACTCACCCGTACAGTCACTCATACTTACAGTCACTCAGTACAGGACTATCATATGCACTCATACACCTATATAAACACTCACACACCGCCACTCATCCATAGAGGTACTCACACACCTAGTCAGTCATGCAAAAACTTAATCACACACCCATTTACTCACCTATACAGTTATACACACACCAGCTCAATTACTCATACAAATACTAGCACATTCTTACGCTCTTATACAATCACTGATACAAGTACACACTCATCCATACAGCCACTCTCACAATCACACACTCTCACTTATAGCCATTTATATACTCCAACACACATATATACTGCCTTTCACATATGTAGTTACTCACACATGTACCACTGAGATATACATTCAATCACTAACACACCCATACACACACTCACCCACCCATACAGTCCATCACAGATGCACTCTTGAAACCATGCACCCAGTGAATCACCAACTCACACATCTATGCACAGAGTCACACACACCCCACCCACACAAACACTCAGGCACCCATACAGATACTCAGACAATCAATCAATAACCCATGTAGACACTCATGTAGCTATTCAGAAAGCCATGCAGCCGCTTACAAACCAACAGACAGACGGATACAGACATTCACACAGTTTAGTCACTAACCCATGCCTTCAGTAAGATACATTTAATCACTCACTTGTAGAGTCAGTCACTCACTTACTAAATCATCCATTCAGACACTTATACACCCACTCATTCTTCAATACGCCTTTCCCTATATATATTAAACATATTTAAACTTTACAGAAACACACAGTCACTGGATGATGTCATCAGTGATGTCATCAGTGATGTCATTTGAGATGTCATCAGTGATGTCATCAGTGATGTCACTGACCATGTCATGAGTGATGTAATATGTGACGTCATCAGCAGTGCATTGCGGGCGCAAGTTATAGTTAGCTGAACTAACTATAACGGGGAATTTCTCTGGTTTTGTACGAGTGAAATGTCCAACTAACTATAACTGTCCCTAAAGCCTATGGTTTTTTCAGTGAATATATAAATATATATATCATTATATTATATATTATCTACTGGCGGTCGCCAGTAGATAGTTATAGTTAGGACCTATTTTCCATAGGAAATCCGCGACATTCTATTTGAAATAACTCTTGCACCGGTTGACAAATCTTCGCGAAAGCTTCCAACTTGTTGGGGCGCTCCGCTCCGCTCCTACCCTGAAAGTCTCGGGTTGATTCGTCAAGCGGGGGCCGAGAAAAAGGGGGGTCCCAAAACACGTTTTCCCCATTCATTTTTCCATAGGATCCTTTCATCGCAGCTACAGCCTGAACTGCTGAACGGAATTACACCAAATTTGGCAAAGAGGTAGCCCTTGGTTCAGTGTCGTGCCTTTTGCTTAAATGGTGTAAATCCGTTCAGTAGTTTCTGAGAAAATCACAAATAAAATCACATATATATCTATGGCCGAGTAGGGTCCGCGTACCCTCCCGATCACGAGCTGCATGCTAATTGGCTGTCAACACTCCAAATCAGGAAGTGTTGGCAGCCATTTTGTCCCTCGGTAGAACCGAGGGACAGAAACAAGTGCGCAAAACGCACAAAGAGGGCAGGGTAGAAACACCCTGACCACCTAGGTCTGCTCAGGGGGTCCCACAAGGACCCCCTGGGCAGAAAAAAGCATTTTTTTTTTTTTTTTAAATCGGCGGGATGCGCTTAGGGTGCGCGAATCCCGCCGAGAAAAAAAAAAGAAACAAGTGTGCAAAACGCACAAAGGGGGCAGGGTAGAAACACCCTGACCCCCTAGGTCTGCTCAGGGGGTCCCACAAGGACCCCCTGGGCAGAAAAAAGCATTTTTTTTTTTTAAATCGGCAGGATGCGATCAGGGTGCGCGGATCCTGCCGGAAAAAAAATTGAAGCGCGGTCTCCCGCGCGTCGATGCAAATTTGCCCCCGGGTGGCCCAAGTCCCGGGGGCATGCGGGGGGTGGGTTTATTGTTTATGGGGGCCTCTAAGGCCCCCCAAGCCCCGGGGACTGCCACCCCCGGGGCTTTCTAATAAAAATGGTGCGGGAGGGCTCTGAGCCGTCCCGCAGCCCCGGGGACCGCCACCCCCGGGGCTTCTTTTTAAAAATGTTAAATACCTGTGTGGGGGGCTACAGCCCCCACACGCCCGGGATCACCACCTCCCCGGAGCACTAAAAATTTTAAAATGGGAGTCCGTTTTGGACCCTCGAAGCCCCGAGGACCACCACCTCCCGGGGCTTTGCAGATGTGGGGAGGGGGCCGCGCGGCCCCCTCCTGGAGCCTGTAATGGCCCTGGGGACCGCCACCCCCAGGGCCGGCTCCTGCAGTGTCCCGGGGTGCCTACCCCGGGACACTGTAGTTTGCTATGACAGGACAGGAGCCTTGCGGCTCCCGTCCTGTCATAGCAAACTGCTTTGGATATTGGAAGCGAGAGCAGAAACCTGCTCTCGCTCCAATATCCAAGCAAATTGCTTTCCACACGGGGAGCTGCATGTTAGCTGCTCCCCATGTAGAAAAGCAATGCCGGCTCCCAAGGGACGCGTGGAGCCAGCGGGACTGTGGGGGGATTGGGGACCCCCCCACAGTCCCCAACGGAGAGGGCCAGCCCCGGGGGATGGGGTCCCCGGGGCAAGTAGTGGCCCGGGAGGGGGGCCACGCGGCCCCCCTCCCCAAAATTTAAAAAATTTTTTTTTTAAAAAAGGCCGGGCCCCGGGGGATGGGGTCCTCGGGGCCATAAGTGGCCTGAGAAGGGGGGCAACGCAGCCCCCCTCCATAAGTTTAAAAAAAAAAAAAAAAAGAAGGCCATGCCCCGGGGATGAGGTCCCGGGGCCGATTAAGGCCTGGGAGGGGGCCACGCGGCCCCCTTCCAATTTTTTTAAATTAAAACAAAATATTAGGGGGCAGGCCCTGGGGGATGGGGTCCCCAGGCCCAAAAATTAGAAAAGAAGGGGGCCACACAGCCCCCTTCTTAAAAAACAAATTGAAAAAAATACCGGCATCGCGCCGGAGGCCACGCCCCCTCCTTGGAGCACTCTGCAAACGCGCCCCCTGGCGTGTTTGCAGATGGGGAACGAATTCCCCTTGAATACTGGGGGTCCCTGGGGGCCAACTAGCTCACCAGGAACCTCCAGTATGCGCCAGGGGCTGCATTGCAGAGAGGTGTACAGAGGCCACGCCCCTTTTACACCTCTCTGCAACGCAGCTCTGTGGCGCTTTGGAGGTACATGGTGAGCTAGTTGGCCCCCAGGGACCCTCAGGATTCAAGGGGACTTAATCCCCCAACTTAAAATGCGCCACGGGGCGCGTTTGCACAGTGGTGAAGGGAGGGGGCGGGGCTTCAGGTGACATGTGTGCAAACAGGCCCCGTGGCGCGTTTTAAGATGGGGAATGAAATCCCCTTCAATCCTGAGGGTCCCTGTGGGCCAACTAGCCCACCAGGTACCTCCAGTAAGCGCCACGGAGCTGCGTTGCAGAGTGTTGTAAAAGGGGCGTGGCCTCTGAACACCTCTTTGCAACGCAGCTCTCTGGCGCATACTGGAGGTATCTGGTGGGCTAGTTGGCCCCTAGGGACCCTCGGGATTGAGGAGGAATTAATTCTCCAACTTAAAACGCGCCACTGGGTGTGTTTGCAGACATGTCACCTCAGGCCCCACCCCTTCCTTCACCATTGTGCAAATATTCCTCTAAAATCAGCCGAACTACGAATTCCGATTTACTCACCTGTTATCAGGAGAGACCTCAGTGCTGCATCTTTGAGCCCAGTACTGATCCTGAAAAGTAATTTTAACCGTACTTACCAGTAACTTGAATTTCCTTCCATAGGATATCATTGACTGGTTTCACTTGGAAATTCTTCTAAGTGTGGAGTTTTGGAACTTTATAATATTCCTATAAAATCAGCCGAAATACGAATTCCGATTTACTCACCTGTTATCAGGAGAGACCTCAGTGCTGCATCTTTCAGCCCAGTACTGATCCTGAAAAGTAATTCTAACCGTACTTACCAGAAACTTGGATTTCCTTCCATAGGCTAACATTGACTGGTTTCACTTGGAAATTCTTCTAAGTGTGCAGTTTTGGAACTTTATAATATTCCTCTAAAATCAGCCGAAATACGAATTCCGATTTACTCACCTGTTATCAGGAGAGACCTCAGTGCTGCATCTTTCAGCCCAGTACTGATCCTGAAAAGTAATTTTAACCGTACTTACCAACAACTTGAATTTCCTTCCATAGGCTAACATTGACTGGTTTCACTTGGAAATTCTTCTAAGTGTGCAGTTTTGGAACTTTATAATATTCCTCTAAAATCAGCCGAAATACGAATTCCGATTTACTCACCTGTTATCAGGAGAGACCTCAGTGCTGCATCTTTCAGCCCAGTACTGATCCTGAAAAGTAATTTTAACCGTACTTACCAACAACTTGAATTTCCTTCCATAGGCTAACATTGACTGGTTTCACTTGGAAATTCTTCTAAGTGTGGAGTTTTGGAACTTTATAATATTCCTCTAAAATCAACCGAACTACGAATTCCGATTTACTCACCTCTTATCAGGAGAGAACCCAGTGCTGCATCTTTTAGCCCAGCACTGACCCTGAAAAGTAATTCTAACCGTACTTACCAGTAACTTATATTTCCTTCCATAGGAATCCATTGTCTGGTTTTCAGCAAAAAAGTTTCAAAGTGTCGATTTTCTCAAACTACAAATATTCCTTAAAAATCGCCTGTATGACTTAAACGCATTCTTTCAACTGTTTACAGGAGATGCACCAGTGCTGGATCCAGGATCCAACACTGAGTAAGAAAAAGTAACGATAACACTACTTACCTGCTAAGTGAATTTCCTCCCATAGGATAACATTGGTGATTCTATGTGAAAAAGTTTCTAAGTCTCAACTTTTAAAATACAATAATATTCCTTAAAAATCACTACTGTAACCAAAAAGCTTTTACTCAACTGTTTACAGGAGATGTCCCAGGACTGAATCTAGGATCCAGTCCTGTGGTTAGAAAAGTAATCCATAAAGTAACTAATTGCATTTAACTAGAAATTCACATTGAGCTCAATGTTGCATTGTGTTTGAAATTGTGTTGCCCATTGCAACAACTGTAACTACTGTACTTAAAAGTCTATTGCCTATTTGCAAAGTATTTAAACTAAAGTAATTCATTCAGAGAAAGTATATTTTGTAATGTAATGTATAATGTAATTACAATGTAATTTAAAAAATAAAATATGTAAAAATAAATAGTTTAAAAAATGTAGAAAATTAGTATCCAAAAAATAAATATAACAATTAATACATTTAAAAATTGTCATTTACAAAACCTTTGAAATTCACTGAAAAAAACATAGGTTTCAGACATGTTATAGTTAGGAATTAACATTTAAAAAACCTTTGAAATTCACTGAAAAAACCATAGGTTTTAGGGACAGTTATAGTTAGAAATTAGCATTTAAAAAACCTTTGAAATTCACTGAAAAAACCATAGGTTTCAGATACGTTATAGTTAGAAATTAGCATTTAAAAAACCTTTGAAATTCACTGAAAAAACCATAGGTTTTAGGGACAGTTATAGTCAGTTGGACATTGCACTCGTACAAAACCCGTGAAATTCCCCGTTATAGTTAGTTCAGCTAACTATAACTCGCGCCCACAATTCACTGCTGATGACGTCACATATTACATCACTCATGACATGGTCAGTGACATCACTGATGACATCACTGATGACATCTCAAATGACATCACTGATGACATCCTCCATGTGATAATTTCATGCATCTTCTCACACCCTAATATAACTTTTGATACACCCACTCTTATTTACAGACTGCCATTCTCAAAACCATAGACACTCCAACACCAAAAACTACATACCCACTCACTGATTCTTAGGTCTACACACACATCCACTCACTCACCCGTACACTCACTCATACTTACAGTCACTCAGTACTGGACTATCATATGCACTCATACACCTATATAAACACTCACACACCGCCACTCATCCATAGAGGTACTCACACACCTAGTCAGTCATGCAAAAATTAATCACACACCCATTTACTCACCTATACAGTTATACACACACCAGCTCACTTACTCATACAAATACTAGCACATTCTTACGCTCTTATACAATAACTGATACAAGCACACACGCATCCATACAGCCACTCTCACAATCACACACTCTCACTTATAGCCTTTTAAATACTCTAACACACATATATACTGCCTTTTACATATGTAGTTACTCGCACATGTACCACTGAGATATACATTCACTCACTAACACACCCATACACACACTCACCCACCCAAGCAGTCCATCACAGACGCACTCTTCAAATCATGCACCCAGTGAATCACCCACTCACACATCTATGTACAGAGTCGCACACACTCCACCCACACAAACACTCAGGCACCCATACAGATACTCAGACAACCAATCAATAACTCATATAGACACTCATGTAGCTATTCACAAACCCATGCAGCCACTTACACAGCAACAGACAGACGGATACAGACATTCACCCAGTTTAGTCACTAACCCAAGCATTCAGTAAGATACGTTTAATCACTCACTTATACAGTTAGTCACGCACCTACTAAGTCATCCATACAGACACTTATACACCCACTCATTCTTCAATACGCCTTTCCCTATATACATTAAAAATATTTAAACTTTACAGAAACACAGTCATTAGATGATGTCATCAGTGATGTCATTTGAGATGTCATCAGTGATGTCATCAGTGATGCCACTGACCATGTCATGAGTGATGTAATATGTGACGTCATCAGCAGTGAATTGCGGGGCGCGAGTTATAGTTAGCTGAACTAACTATAACGGGGAATTTCACGGGTTTTGTACGAGTGCAATGTCCAACTAACTAGAACTGTCCCTAAAACCTATGGTTTTTTCAATGAATTTCAAAGGTTTTTAAATGCTAATTTCTAACTATAACGTGTCTGAAACCTATGGTTTTTTCTGTGAATATATATATATATATATATATATATATATATATATATATAATATATATATATCATTATATCATATATATATATATATTTATACATATATATTTGTTATAGTTTTATATTAGTTAAAAAAACAAAATTATAATATAAATTAAAATTATTAGTTTAATACAAGTATTTCAAGTAGATATATGCAAATATTATATTTGTTAAAACAGATAGTAAATCTATTTTATTTTTTTAAACTAATGTTAAAATTTAATATATTTAATATTTATTATTTTAATTTATATATATTTTAAAAACGGTATTTTATACAACGATATTTATTACAATATTTTTTCGATATTTTTGTACTTACCATTATAAGTATAGGAGGATGATATTTTTACATCGATATTTTGCTCCACGATATTTTGGTATGGGGATATTTTCAGGGTCGATATTTTGTCAGTGAACCATCATTCCTGCAATTTAGACAGCTGCTGGATAAATATTGAAGTATTTTTGCTACTGGCTAAATATTTTAACATTTCAGCATTTTGACCAGCAGCCACATAAATAATTCAGTTAATTGCTATTTGCATGATTGCTGGCCTAATTGTACTTGTCTACTGTTTTGCCAGCAGCAGGTTAATAAGTGAAGTTTTTTTGTTTGCTTTACTACAGGTCAAATAGTACTCAACCCCTACAATTTAGCCAGTGGCCAGGTAAATAGTGAAGTTTCTTTCTTATTTGCAGGGCTGCCAGCTGTAGAGTGCAGAGCCTCAACTACTATTTAGCCAGCCCCCAGGTGAATAGTGAATTTCGCTGCTATTTGCATGGCCGCAAGCCAAACAGTGCAGAAGCTCTCCCATTTAGCCAGTAGCTAGGCAAATAGTTAAGTTTTTCTGCTATTTACACGGTCGTTAGCCAAACAGTGCAGAATCTCTATTATTTAGCCACTGACTGGGTAAACAGTGAAGTTACTCTGCTAAATTCAAAGCCGCCGGCCAAATAGTAAATAATTTCTACTATTTAGCCAGCGGCCAAATAAATAGCAAAGAAAATTCACAATTTACTCTGCGGCCAGGTAAATAGCCATTATCCCGATTATAGGGTTGGTGGAACCCACCTGCAACCACGACTCAAATTAAGCACTGCTTCCGAAACTGCGCTGTCTAAAGCGCATACATTTCATTAACATTTTTGCAAGTCAGTGCAAGTTATGCGGAGAGCATAGCTTTGAAACAGGGAGGGGCGACCACAACTCCCTATTTCCGGCTTTGCTGTATACAGCTAATACGCTGAAACATTCAGAGTTAAATGTATGAGCTTCAGACATTGCAATGTTTTCAAACAGGCACACAACTCCCTCTGCGCCAGCACGCACTGCCCTGGATAAAAAAAAATGGAAATGAAGGTGGTTGGTACAAATGTAAGTGTGCAAGGCAAAGTTTGAAGGATGTTCAAAGGGTTCTAGAGCTTTATGCACTATTTCTTTGCATCAAAGCTTAATGCACTCACAGAGTGAGCACTATCTGATGCAGTAATCACAGAGTGGGAGGAGGTATTCTTTCAATAAGACAGAGGGAAATACCCATATAGACACATTTAAATCGCTGCACGTATGAAGGTAAATAAACAATTAACTTGTTGCTATAGTTTTTCATTAATGTGTTTCTAAAATTCTCAATAATGATAACCAGGCTCACTAATAATTGAACTGTTTGTTGCTTCATAGGCAGCATCACAAAAACATTCTCAGAAGGCCTTGGACCTCCAAATGAGTGTTCGAGGTCAGTACGATACTCTAAGATGGATGCAACCAGAGTAAAAGCGCAAAATCCTGCTTACGCAATAATTGGTGATTGAGTGCATCATTAAAATTAAATTTCGGAGTAATTAAATGTAGTAAATGACATTTCTGCACACGTAACCAAGTTATTACCGTGATGAAGATGGAGTAACTTGTCCTTCCCGAACTTGGAATGAGTCCAGCTTAGACCATCAATTATACCTCTGGACCGGTCCAGCTGATTCACAGGCCTTTAATTGATTGCTAAGCGGATGTTGTTTTCCTGGTTACAAGAGGTAGGGGGCTGGAACTCAGCAATTAACCCTGAGTGTAAGGTAATTCACGGCATGTTTATGCATGCTGCTTTTCCTGTGATTGATCGTGTAGGGGAAGTTGTGCGACGTGGACTGAACAATCATTGGAACCGTCGGTACCTGCGACATGGACTGAACAGCCTGCGAGGAACCTCAGCTAAGCGAGATATGGACTAAACAGACTACAAGGAACCTTAGTTAAGTACGACACGGACTGAACAAACTGCAAGGAACCTGGTCAAGTGCAATATGGGCTCAACAAACTGCATGGAACTCTGGCTTAGTGAGACATGGACTGAATGAACTGCAAGGAAACCTGGGTAAGTGCAAAATGGACTGAAGAAACTACAGGTAAATCTGGTTAGCTGCGATATTGACTGAACAAACTGCAAGGAACCCTGGTTAAGTGAGATATGGACTGAAAAAACCTCAAATAACCCTGGTTAAGTGAGATATGGACTGAACAAACCGCAAGGAACCTTCGTTATGTGGGATGTGGTCTGAATAAATATTTCAGGAACCCTGGTTAAGTGAGATTTGAACTGAAAAAACTGCAAGGAACCCTGGTTAAGTGAGATATGAACTGAACAAACCGCAAAAACCCTGGATAAGTGAGATATGAACTAACAAAATGCAAGGAACCCTGGTTAAGTGACATATGAACTGAACAACCGAAAGGAACCCTGGATAAGTGAGATATGGACTGAACAAACTGCAAGTAACCCTGATTAAGTGAGATATGGACTGAACAAACTGAAAGGAACCTTGGTTATGTGAGATGTGGTCTGAATAAATATTTCAGGAACCCTTGTTAAGATATGACCTTAAAACCTGCATGGAACCCTGTTTAAGGCCAGACCATACCCTTTTTCGTTAGTTGCAGGTGGTGGGCACTGACAACTGAGCATAGAGATCAACAGCACACTTGGGATTACTTCCGCACTGTCACTGGAGCTGAATGGACGTTTTACATCCCCCTGCCTCTTTCAGGTCTGCTGACACAGTTTACCTGAATATAATGCAGATTAGGAGCTGCAGACACTGCAAGGCAGGGAGGATGTACCTTATTCCCGAGTTCCTGTAGAGAGTCTGCATCTGCTGGCATCCTCCCAAAGACAAGGCGAAGATGGACATAAAGCAGACTGGCACACTATTGAAAGTAGCTCTGGAGGTGTGGCCACCTGCTGTAGAAATCTCAGGCATAGGATTGGGGCAGCCTGTATATTAGTCTTACCCTATCATCCTTTAAAAATCAAAAGAATTAGAGTGCTTCAGTTGTATATTAACAACCCGTTTGTGCAGAATTTTTCCGGACAATACCCTAAATCCTCAACCCTTCTACCACCCATTCAGCAGGCTCATGAAGCATACAGATAGCAAATCTATTAGAAATTAACAAAAACCCACCCATCTCACCACGTCATTGAGATGACACTTGCTGAACAGGTTCCTTCTGGGATAATGCAACTTAAGCAGTGGTATTCCTGTACAGGCAGCACAATTAAAGCTTTTTGGGTTCGACTTTGCACCACAGAAAGCAAAGCATACCGACATTAATTCATTCACTTTACTTACAAAGAGCCCATTACTTGGACTTCAAGGCACTCTTGCCACCTTTTTGAATCATGTCTCCAAATTTGGTCTCTGTGGTGTAATATTCTCCAGACCATAAGAATCAGTGGAAAAACTCTAAGAAAAATGCTGCAAAACGGGTGCAAGAATGAGAACAAAGGATGTTGTGTATCTGCTGTGTAACAAAAACTGACAACCCCAAAACTTCTCCTTCTTTTCACTTCTCAAATCAAATGGATGCAGACAATGCCAGTGGGCCAAGTCCATGTGAAAACCCCTCAGCTGCCCACCAATATTTTGTTTTGCTGCATTGCACTACCCAAGTATTGTGTAATTAACTAGAATATGCTGAAGGGTGAACCTTCATGCCCTGTTTGTGTTGGGGAGGTGGGGGGGTGGAATTTTCATTTCGGCCAGTAGAGAAGCAGGTTATCCCTTTTTATTGGAACTACTGACACAACCGCCACTGGGGTGGGCACAAGCGACCAGGGCCATCTCCATTCCTGCCTCTCGAAGTGACAACAACATGTGAGCACTGGGGTTAGCACCCAGAGTATCTCCAAGAGGCATGGTTTCTCTACTAAGAGGAGCCAGGGAGTTCACTCATGGCCACAACTCGTCCCAATCCAGGCCACTTTGACGCACAGGGCAGGCCACTCCTTGATCGCTCAAAGCCTGGATGGGCCTGGGATCTGGCATGAGAGGGCCCAGGTGGAAAGGTCTCTCTCTTTCAGGCCCAGCCCATGGAGATACTGCAATTTGGTTTCCTGGAATCGTGCTGTATATACATGTGTTCTATCTGGGAAAGGCTTTCTGTCACATCTGGCCCCTCCCAGGCATCGCAGCCAGGGAACGATGTCCCTGGTCCTTGTGTATGTTATCAGGTCCTCCTTGACAGGGAAAGGAGCTCTAGCCCAAGTGACCAGCACACAAGGAGAGGTACAGAGCCCTGTGCCTGGGTTCTATCTGGGAGGAGGCCCTGAGGTTCACTGACACTCGGGCTGCTCCGCTGGTAATGATTCTCCTGCAGGTTCACCTATGGAAACCTTGTAACAAATGTATTCCCACTAGGTAGTGACGTTTGATCATCTTCTCAGCTCCCCACCATGGCCATTGCCAGCCCCTGGCGAAGCCAATCCAAGAACCTCACTAAGCCGTCCAATCGGTAGGAACGAAGGGCAGCTTGCACATGGGGCAGGGACTTCAACAACACAAACTTATGACCCTAACTTAATGGGAATTCTTTGTTAATGGGAAATAATTGCTATCCCCAATCCCTATCACATGCTAAGTTCAACAGGTTAACCAAAGTAGTTGCGAAGGGTATACACATTCTGATCCATTGAGTGCAAAGTGGATGCAAACTGACATCTAAGGGCATCACAAACCTGTTATTACTCAATCTTGTGTGGCTGAATGCCACTTGGCCCTTTAAGAGCTGATTGCAGTCCATTGAAGTCATGTAACTAGTTAGCATGGAGTCTTCCTCTTTATCGGAATTAACCAGACAAGTCACTTCACCAACAAAGAATGGCCATGCACCACAAACTATGTACTCAAGAAAGAGCTATGCCGTCATCAGTCCGTTCCTGGGGTAGGTGAGGTTTCTTGTGTTGAGTCAAATTAAGCGACCGGTTCCACTCCTAGTGGTTCCCCTCCATCAATTCTTTCAAGTTTCAGCTTTGCAATTTTACTTCCCCTGGAACCCAAAGGCTTTGGTTTCCCTGAAGGTGCTTGGCGGGTCATGGGAATAACGCCACCTGATTGCAAGTCAGCAATAGCAAGATGCAACTCTGAGCTTTTTAAATGAACAGCTTTAATATACGCGATTGGAGCTAGAATTACAGTGGCTGCTGGCACCACACTTGCCTTCAATGGGTCCTCATTAAATATTTAAAGCGTACTCATTCAAATTACAGGGGCCTCAAAAGAAGCCTGTACTGTTATTTTCATCACTACATCCTCAAGGGTGCATTTGCTACCTTCCTTGGATGTGGTAGCCAGTTTCTAGGCTGTCTCTCTAGAATTATTGAACAGATTCACAGCTACCTGTAGTCACCATGGTAGGCACAGTAATTACTCATCAAAATTTGATAGGGCAGATATCCAAATGTATCATTGCTGTCATGGAAAAGTGTGATCAGCACAAGATTATCTAGCAACACTAAAGCGGCCAGGCAAAACTATATTGGTCATAATCTGATAAATGCATGCATCCTGGAAGGTCAGCGCTTGTTGGCATGTTTTAACTCTAGAATTACCACAGTTGTTCAAAGGAACCATAATTGATTTAATGAGCCATTCGCAGTTTCACTGTTCTAACTGTGTAGCTTATCATAATCTTTTAGGTAAGCATATGCTACCTAGAAGATCAACCAGGTAGCTGCACCTGCAAGAGTAGAAGTTGCACACCTGTCCTAGACTGACCTTCACCTCCCCTTAGGAGCATGCATGGGTGAAAAGGCCCCGCCACCTACAGATGCTGTTTGGGCAGGGTGATCCCACTGGCACCTTCGGCCCTGCCTGCTCTGTGATGATTTAATGGAGAGACTGGGACTAGCTGCAACCTGGGTAAGGCAGGGACACCCCATGGAACAATCATTCCGAGTTGCTGCAAAAATGCATTTGGTAGAGAAAGGGCAATGGAATGGTACACTGTGCCAGGTCTAGCCTATGGTTTTTTCAGTAAATTTCTAAGGTTTTTAAATGCTAATTTCTAACTATAACGTGCTTGAAACCTATGGTTTTTTCAGTGAATTTCAAAGGTTTTTAAATGCTAATTTCAAACTATAACGTGTCTGAAACCTATGGTTTTTCAGTGAATTTCAAAGGTTTTTAACTGCTAATTTCTAACTATAACGTGCCTGAAACCTATGGTTTTTAAGTGACTTTCAAAGGTTTTTTAAATGCTAGTTTCTAACTATGCCTACTGAGGTAGGACATGTGAAGAAAGAAGAATAAACGCACAGAAAGAAGCAAAAGAAATGCAGAAAGAAGCAACAGAAGTCCACAAAGACTAAGAAAAGAGCAGGAAGAAGCAAGACGTGCAGAAAGAACCAACAGAGGAGCAGAAATAGGCCTTGTTGCAAAATCATCCTGTGCCCACAACTTTTTCAGATGGGTACTGGTGGTAACTGACTCGGACTAACCAGGCCTAGAGCCAGTGCTATGCTAAAAGACACTTAGAATACAGTGAAAACACCTACATACACTAGGGAACACTATGCGTTGGGGTACCCCTGTCATTAGCATGACCTCCTCTGTAAGGCCCTAGTACATAATAGGGCAGGGGGATTAAAACGTGCCCCGGGGCGCGTTTGCACAGTGGTGAAGGGAGGGGGGGGGCCTGAGGTGACATGTGTGCAAACAAGCCCTGTGGCCATTTTAAGTTGGGAGATTAAGTCCCCTTGAATCCTGAGGGTCCCTGGGGTCCAACTAGCCCACTAGGTACCTCCAGTAAGTGCCACACAGCTGCGTTGCACAGAGGTGTAAAGGGGCGTGGCCTGGACCACCTCTCTGCAACGCAGCCCTGTGGCGCGCACTGGAGGTACCTGGTGGGCTAGTTGGCCCCCAGGATCCCTCAGGATTCAAGGGGAATTAATTCCGCAACTTAAAACGCGTCACAGGGCGTATTTGCACACATGTCATCTGAGGCCCCACCCCCTCCCTTCACCACTGTGCAAACGCGCCCTGTGGTGCGTTTTAAGTTGGGGTATTAGGTCACCTTGAATCCTGGGGGTCCCTGGGGCCCAACTAGCCCACTAGGTACTTCCAGTAAGCACCACAGGCCTGCGTTGCAACGCCTGTAACAAATTGTGCAGTTGTGTTTAGGTAGTGAAGAGGGTTGTGCTGGGGTAGTGTTTTAGGGTTTAGGGTAGTGCAGTGGTGTTTGGGTAGTGTAGGGGGTCGTGCTGGGGGTAGTGATTTAGGGTAGTGCAGTGGTGTTTGGGTAGTGTAGGGGGTACTGCTGGGGGTAGTGTTTTAGGGTTTAGGGTAGTGCAGTGGTGTTTGGGTAGAGTAGGGGTACTGCTGGGGGTAGTTTTTAGGGTTTAGGGTAGTGCAGTGGTGTTTGGGTAGTGTAGTGGTTCGTGCTGGGGGTAGTTTTTAGGGTTTAGGGTAGTGCAGTGGTGTTTGTGTACTGTAGGGGGTAGTGTTTTAGGGTTTAGGGTAGTGCAGTGGTGTTTGTGTAGTGTAGGAGGTCGTGTTTTAGGGTTTAGGGTAGTGCAGTGGTGTTTGTGTAGTGTAGGAGGTCGTGTTTTAGGGTTTAGGGTAGTGCAGTGGTCTTTGGGTAGTGTAGGGAGTCGTGCTGGGGGTAGTGTTTTAGGGTTTAGGGTAGTGTAGGGGGTCATGCGGGGGCAGTGTTTTAGGGATTAGGGTAGTGCATTGGTGTTTGGGTAGTGTAGGGGGTCATGCGGGGGTAGTGTTTTAGGGTTTAGGGCAGTGCAGTGGTGTTTGGGTAGTGTAGGGGGTCGTGCTGGGGGAGTGTTTTAGGGTTTAGGGCAGAGCAGTGGTGTTTGGGTAGTGTAGGTGGTCGTGCTGGGGGAGTGTTTTAGGGTTTAGGGCAGTGCAGTGGTATTCGGGTAGTGTAGGGGGTCGTGCTGGGGGGAGTGTTTGAGGGTTTAGGGCAGTGCAGTCGTGTTCGGGTAGTGTAGGGGGTTGTGCTGGGGCTGGTGTTTCAGGGTTTAGGGCAGTGCAGTGGTGTTCGGGCAGTGTAGGGGTCATGCTGGGGCTGGTGTTTCAGGGTTTAGGGCAGTGCAGTGGTGTTCGGGCAGTGTAGGGAGTCTTGATGGGGCTGGTGTTTCAGGAGTCTAGGGCAGTGCAGCGGTGTTCGGGCAGTGTAGGGGTCTTGCTGGGGCTGGTGTTTCAGGGTTTAGGGCAGTGCAGTGGTGTTCGGGCAGTGTAGGGGGTCGTGCTGGGGGTGGTGTTTCAGGGTTTATGGCAGTGCAGTGGTGTTCGGGCAGTGTAGGGGGTCGTGCTGGGGCTAGTGTTTCAGGATTTTCAGGGCAGAGCAATGGTGTTCAGGCAGTGTAGGGGGTTTTGCTGGAGGTGGTGTTTCAGGGTTTAGGGCAGTGCAGTGGTGTTCGTGCAGTGTAGGGGGTGGTGTTTCAGGGTTTAGGGCATTGGTGTTCAGGCAGTGTAGGGGGTCTTGCTGGGGTTGATGTTTCAGGGTTTAGGGCAGTGCAGTGGTGTTCGGGCAGTGTAGGGGGTCGTGCTGGGGGTGGTGTTTCAGGGATTAGGGCAGTGCAGTGGTATTCCGGCAGTGTAGGAGGTCGTGTTGGGGGTGGTGTTTCAGGGTTTAGGGCAGTGCAGTGGTGTTCGGGCAGTGTAGGGTGTCGTGCTGAGGGGTGGTGTTTCAGGGTTTAGGGCAGTGCAGTGGTGTTCGGGCAGTGTAGGGGTTTTTGCAGGGGTGGTGTTTCAGGGTTTAGGGCAGTGCAGTGGTGTTTGGGCAGTGTAGGGGGTCATGCAGGGGTGGTGTTTTAGGGTTTAGGGCAGTGCAGTGGTGTTCGGCCAGTGTAGGTGGTCTTGCTGGGGGTGGTGTTTCAGGCTTTAGTGCTGTGGTGTTCGGGCAGTGTAGGGGTCTTGCTGGGGGTGGTGTTTCAGGGTTTAGGGCAGTGCAGTGGTGTTCGGGCAGTGTAGGGGTCTTGCTGGGGCTGGTGTTTCAGGGTATAGGGCAGTGCAGTGGTGTTCGGGCAGTGTAGGGGGTCGTGCTGGGGCTGGTGTTTCAGGGTTTAGGGCAGTGCAGTGGTGTTCGGGCAGTGTACGGGGTCGTGCTGGGGCTGGTGTTTCAGGGTTTAGGGCAGTGCAGTGGTGTTCGGGCAGTGTAGGGGGTCATGCTGGGGGTGGTGTTTCAGGGTTTAGGGCAGTGCAGTGGTGTTCGGGCAGTGTAGGGGGTCATGCTGGGGCTGGTGTTTCATGGTTTAGGGCAGTGCAGTGGTGTTCGGGCAGTGTAGGGGTCGTGCTGGGGGTGGTGTTTCAGGGTTTAGGGCAGTGCAGTGGTGTTCGGGCAGTGTAGGGGGTCATGCTGGGGGTGGTGTTTCAGGGTTTAGGGCAGTGCAGTGGTGTTCGGGCAGTGTAGGGGGTCTTGCTGGGGGTGGTGTTTCAGGGTTTAGGGCAGTGGTGTTCGGGCAGTGTAGGGGGTCTTGCTGGGGGTGGTGTTTCAGGGTTTAGGGCAGTGCAGTGGTGTTCGGGCAGTGTAGGGCGTCTTGCTGGGGGTAGTGTTTCGGGGTTTAGGGCAGTGCAGTGGTGTTCGTGCAGTGTAGGGGGTCGTGCTGGGGGTGGTGTTTCAGGATTTAGGGCAGTGCAGTAGTGTTCGGGCAGTGTAGGGGATCGTGCAGGGAGTGGTGTTTCAGGGTTTAGGGCAGTGCAGTGGTGTTCGGGCAGTGTAGGGGGTCATGCTGGGGGTGGTGTTTCAGGGTTTAGGGCAGAGCAGTGGTGTTCGGGCAGTGTAGGGGGTCGTGCAGGGGTGGTGTTTCAGGGTTTAGGGCAGTGCAGTGGTGTTCGGGCAGTGTAGGGGTCGTGCTGGGGCTGGTGTTTCAGGGGTTTAGGGCAGTGCAGTGGTGTTCGGCAGTGTAGGGGGTCTTGCTGGGGGTGGTGTTTCAGGGTTTAGGGCAGTGGTGTTCGGGCAGTGTAGGGGTCTTGCTGGGGGTGATGTTTCAGGGTTTAGGGCAGTGTAGTGGTGTTCGGGCAGTGTAGGGGGTCTTGCTGGGGGTAGTGTTTCAGGGTTTAGGGCAGTGCAGTGGTGTTCGTGCAGTGTAGGGGGTCGTGCTGGGGATGGTGTTTCAGGGTTTAGGGCAGTGCAGTAGTGTTCGGGCAGTGTAGGGGGTCGTGCAGGGGGTGGTGTTTCAGGGTTTAGGGCAGTGCAGTGGTGTTTGGGCAGTGTAGGGGGTCGTGCTGGGGGTGGTGTTTCAGGGTTTAGGGCCGTGCAGTGGTGTTCGGGCAGTGTAGGGGGTCGTGCTGGGGGTGGTGTTTCAGGGTTTAGGGCAGTGGTGTTCGGGCAGTGTAGGGGGTCTTGCTGGGGGTGATGTTTCAGGGTTTAGGGCAGTGCAGTGGTGTTCGGGCAGTGTAGGAGGTCTTGCTGGGGGTAGTGTTTCAGGGTTTAGGGCAGTGCAGTGGTGTTCGGGCAGTGTAGGGGGCGTGCTGGGGGTGGTGTTTCAGGGTTTAGGGCAGTGCAGTGGTGTTCGGGCAGTGTAGGGGGTCGTGAAGGGGGTGGTGTTTCAGGGTTTAGGGCAGTGCAGTGGTGTTCGGGCAGTGTAGGGGGTTGTGCTAGGGATGGTGTTTCAGGGTTTAGGGCAGTGCAGTGGTGTTCGGGCAGTGTAGGGGGTCGTGCAGGGGCTGGTGTTTCAGGGTTTAGGGCAGTGCAGTGGTGTTTGGGCAGTGTAGGGGGTCGTGCTGGGGGTAGTGTTTTAGGGTTTAGGGTAGTGCAGTGGTGATTGTGTAGTGTAGGGGGTCGTGCTGGGGGTAGTGTTTTAGGATTTAGGTTAGTGCAGTGGTGTTTGGGTAGTGTAGGGGGTCTTGCTGGGGTTGATGTTTCAGGGTTTAGGGCATTGCAGTGGTGTTCGGGCAGTGTAGGGGGTCGTGCTGGGGGTGGTGTTTCAGGGATTAGGGTAGGGCAGTGCAGTGGTGTTCCGGCAGTGTAGGAGGTCGTGCTGGGGGTGGTGTTTCAGGGTTTAGGGCAGTGCAGTGGTGTTCGGGCAGTGTAGGGTGTCGTGCTGAGGGGTGGTGTTTCAGGGTTTAGGGCAGTGCAGTGGTGTTTGGGCAGTGTAGGGGGTCGTGCAGGGGTGGTGTTTCAGGGTTTAGGGCAGTGCAGTGGTGTTCGGCCAGTGTAGGTGGTCTTGCTGGGGGTGGTGTTTCAGGCTTTAGTGCTGTGGTGTTCGGGCAGTGTAGGGGGTCTTGCTGGGGGTGGTGTTTCAGGGTTTAGGGCAGTGCAGTGGTGTTCGGGCAGTGTAGGGGGTCTTGCTGGGGCTGGTGTTTCAGGGTTTAGGGCAGTGCAGTGGTGTTCGGGCAGTGTAAGGGGTCGTGCTGGGGCTGGTGTTTCAGGGTTTAGGGAGGTGCAGTGGTGTTCGGGCAGTGTAGGGGGTCGTGCTGGGGCTGGTGTTTCAGGGTTTAGGGCAGTGCAGTGGTGTTCGGGCAGTGTAGGGGGTCGTGCTGGGGGTGGTGTTTCAGGGTTTAGGGCAGTGCAGTGGTGTTCGGGCAGTGTAGGGGGTCGTGCTGGGGCTGGTGTTTCATGGTTTAGGGCAGTGCAGTGGTGTTCGGGCAGTGTAGGGGGTCGTGCTGGGGGTGGTGGTTTAGGGCAGTGCAGTGGTGTTCGGGCAGTGTAGGGGGTCTTGCTGGGGGTGGAGTTTCAGGGTTTAGGGCAGTGGTGTTCGGGCAGTGTAGGGGGTCTTGCTGGGGGTGATGTTTCAGGAGTAGCAATACAGCCC